>CM060480.1:27216823-27236823 GCA_030544235.1 Lepturacanthus savala
TCTTCAGCGTCTGCTACCTCCAGGAGAAAGGGTTTCTGGCGTCTGCCTCTGATGACCGCAGCGTCAGGGTGTGGGCCGTGGGCGCATTGGGCGGCCCCGCAGGGGGATGCGGGGACCCGGACCCAGCTTGTTTGTGGGTCTTGTATGGACACCAGGCTCGGGTTTTCTCCGTGCATCTCTCCCCGGGGAATGTGTTCAGTGCGGGGGAGGACGGGGCCTGTCTGGTGTGGGACTTTACTGGAGGTGGGACGGTGGCCCGCAGGTTGAAGGGTCACCGAGCAGGAGGCGTCCGGGCACTGGCCATCAGCGAGGGGACCGGAAGGCGATGGGTGGCGACCGGGGGGGCAGACGGAGGGGTGAGGCTGTGGAGGGTGGAGGAGAGAGAGGAGAAGATGGAGGAGGATGCAGCCACACAGAAGTTAACCGACTTAGAGTTCAGCGGGGAGGGGACGCCCAAAGTGGTTTGTTTAGCAACAGAAGAAGATCCAAGCTGGAGCAGCTGTAGGTTTATAGTTTGTACTGATCAGGGAACAGTTTACAGGTACAGCGACGGGCGGTGGGAGACGCTGTGGACGGGGACGTCACATTTCCAGTCCTACTGCGTGATGGAGACGATAACCATCAGCGTGAAAGACTCATTAGTGAAAGCTAACGTGTGTGCTGTGGGGAACCTGAGCGGGTCTATACAGCTCTTCCTCAGCTCTCAGCCTCAGGATGGAGTCCTCCTCTCAGCCGGATCAGGGAAGATCCACAGCCTCCTGTGGGAGGAGGGAGGAGACGCAGCGTGGTTGTTGGCATCAGGAGCAGACGGACTCATTCACCGCTGGTCCATAGGAGTGAGATTAAATGAAAACTCCTCCTTTTCTCTTAGTGTGGACCCCCTCCCTCCTTTCCTACTTCCTCCCTGTGCCAAACGCTGGCTGACGGCTGCAGTGAGGCTCTGCCCCTCATCAGAAGAGGAGGTGCTGTGGGTGTGTGGGGATAGGAGAGGTTCCCTGCTGCTGTTCCAGGAAGGAGGAAGAAATGAAGTTTTGCTAAGAGAAACTGATAGAGAAGCCAAGGAAACTCACAGCGATGGAGACAGAACAAGTGAAATGATGGAGAAGAAAAATAGGAATGACCTAATGCTGCAGCCGCTGAGCTGCCTGTTCGGCGTCCACGGGAAACAAGGCGTGACGTCCGTGTGTGAACACCAGGGCCTGCTGTACAGCACGGGGAGGGACGGCTGCGTCAGGGTTTTCAGGGTCAGTCTGACGCCGCTGGAGAAACCTGAGGAGAAGAGGGCTGGGCTTTGGCTGGAGGTTCTGAGAGTCCAGCGGGCCTGCAAGGGGATGGAGTGGCTGGAGAGGGTTTTGTTTCTGGAACCTGAAGTCGCTGAGGAAGAGGAGGAGGAAGAGTTTGAAGATGATTGTGAGAACCGAAAGTTGGGAGATTCTTCAGAGGAGATCGTCAGAGGCAATGAAGTAAAGACAGAAAACACAGGGAGAGAAGCCAGGTTCGTGATCCTCGGCTTCCACGCCGTCCACTTCGTGGTCTGGGACCCGGTGAAACAGGAGCGGCTGCTGGCGGTGCGGTGCGGCGGGGGCCATCGGTCCTGGGGTCTCTGGCCCTCATCCAGACATGTCTGGCTGGGACAGGGGGCTCTGGTCTTCATCAGGCAGGGCTCTGTCCTGGCTTCCCGGCCCCCTGGAGAGGCTCCCACCCGGGGGGCGGGACGGAGTGGGGGGTGGGGTCTGAGGGAGGGCGTCCACGGGAGGGGGATCGGGTGTGTGTGCAGGTTGGGGAGGATCAGCGGGACCAGCCAGGTCAGGGAGGAGGAGTCGGAGGCAGGGCCGTGGGAGATCCTGGTCACAGGTGGAGAGGACACCAGTTTAACTGTCCTGGCGGTGCAGCCGGACTCTGGCGGCATGCGAGTCCTGTCCATCATCACCGATCATGTCTCTAACGTCAGGATGGTTGCCGCGGTGACCCGTGAAGCTGGACCAAAGTCTCTGTCTGTCCTGCTGGTCTCAGCTGGCGGCCGCGCTCAGATCCAGTGTTACCGCCTGATGATTAGCTGCAACAGTCGGCCGGCTCCGTCCTGCCAGGTGATCCAGGTAGCTGCTCACCGATTGGACGAACAGTGGGAGAGGAGGCGCAACCGACACAAGACGGTGAAAATGGATCCCGAGACAAGGCAAGTTAATGGTTGTGATGCTGAAACAGGAGCCTAAAAATAAAATAGATTTGAATATAATTCTTTTTTTTTTAACTAAATTACAAACACCAGCTTTCTAAATGTGCTGGTGGTAATCATTTTATATTGTTGTATTGTATGTCTATAAAAATGCATTTATTTGTTTAAATAGTAATTATGAAGTCAGCAATTTGATAAACTGTAAAAAAGAAGAAAATCTAATCCATTTTATCCATAAAGAGACTTGTTTTATTTATAACAAACAGCTACATCATGTGAGGAGCTTTTTCTTTTTCCTGCATCTCTTTGATCTGATTTCTCCATCCTTCCCTCCAGCATCCATCTTCATCAAGAAAACATTCTCAAACATCTTTCCAGTTGCAGTTCAACTCACCTGTCATGTGTTTTCAGGTACATGAGTGCAGCTGTGGTGGATGAGACCAAAGACTCTGTTGTTCTGGCTCTGGCCTGCAGTGATGGAGCCGTCAGGTCAGTGTCTGTCAGAGAAAAATGAAAAAACTCCACAAACTGGAGAGAATGTGAAATGTTTTATTCATAAGGCAAGTTTGTTTGTATAGCCCATTACAACAACAAGGTAATTCAAAGCGCTTTAAATAAAATATTAAAAACAATGAGATACACTTTAAAAATAGTTGATTAAAAGGGGAATAATCTAAAATTTTAAATTAAAATAAGAACATTTTGAGATTAAAACTTATGAAAAGTAGTGGAAAGTAATGAAGAAATCAGCAATAGGCTGTGGCAAACATCTGAGTGCTCAGCTCTGACTTAAAAAAAAAGCTGAAGGGACAATCAATCAAATTTTATTTATAGCACCTTTCATACAGATTAGTGAAGTTCTTCACTGATGACTGATAGACCGATAACAGAACAATGTGAGGAGTCTACAAAAAAAGAGAAAAAAATGAAAAGTTTAAAAAAAAGCAAATTCAAAGGCCATAATAACATAACTTGTAAAGCAGAGTGAAATAAAATTAGATTGTGAAAATCAAAATAGGTTAAAAAATACAAATGTAAAAGTAACAAATTAGCCAAAAAGAATAGATTAAAAGCTGAGGTGATTGTTACTGAATGTAAGTTGATATATTATAATGTAACAGTCTTTCATGTGTACTGTTTTTCACTTTTTCCAGATTCTTCTCAGTCAGCGAAGATAAACGTCAAATAGATTTGTTGTGGGAGACGTTTCACCACCAGCGCTGTGTGCTCAGCGTCGCCACCTGCAGCCTGAGGGATGGAAGAGGAAACAGGTGAGCTGTGCTTGTCTGTGTAGATTCTCAGCGTGTCGATTCTCAGCTGTGCTTCTTTGTTTTAATATCTGTTTTAAACTTTTTTGTTTTGAAATTTTTTTTTTCCAATTTTAACCAATTGTTTTGAAATTATATCTTGCATGTTTTTTTGTTTTTATTTTTTTTATTTTCACTCTTATTCAATTTTAATTTCATTTCTGAATGTTTTTATTTTTTATTTAATTTATTTTATTTTCCCCTGTTAGTCAACTATTTAAATTGTATCTTGATGCTTTTAATGTTTTATGTAAAGCACTTTGAATTACCTTGTTGAAATCTGCTATACAGTAAACTTCATCCCAGAAAGATAAAGTTTGGCTTTATGGCTGTTTTTACTTAGAAACAACCATCAGAACCCAACTATGGCTTCTAGCTTTATGAGTATAATGTGCAGCAGGCTACAGATTAATATGAATCTCTCTCTCTCTTTTTCAGGTATCAGCTGCTTTTCAGTGCTGCGACAGATGGTAGGATAGCAGTGTGGGATGTGACTGCAGGTTCTTCCTTATCCAGAGATTCTCCACCAATCCCCCACCTCAACATCCCCGCCCACCAGAGCGGCGTTAACTCTCTGGCTGTTTGGGCAGAGAGGCTGGGAGAAGAAGAGGGCGGTTGCCTAGTAACGGTTGCTAGCGGAGGAGATGATGGGCAGCTGACAGTGTCCAGGATTAGGGTGCAGTACCCAGAAGTTGTCGATAATGGGGGCAGCAGTGTGCTCTCCCAGGGTTCTCTACCTACACAACCTCAAAGCCATCTTCATCTTCATCTCAGCTCCCAGTCCAGCGTCCCGCTGGCCCACGCCGCCCCTCTGACTGCCCTGAAGCTCCTGAGCCGACGACTCATCGTCTCCACTTCCTCGGACCAGAGGGTGTGCCTGTGGAGGGTCTGCAGCGGCGGGGTCAGCCACACGGCGGTGCTGTGTTCCCACATTGCAGACGCCACAGGACTGGCAGCGTGGGAGGGGCCGGCCATGGAGGAGAGAGAGGAGAAGAGGAAGATGCAGTTTGAGTATGAGCAGGATATTACAGTTCGGGGAGGAAGAGAGAGTCAGACGGGATTAGAAGCAATGGGTAAGACAGTGGAGAGGAAGACAGATGACCTAATTCATGAGACGAGCGATGAGGAGGCAGAAGAGGCGACATCTGAGGGCAGACATCAAAGTCTGACTGACAGCAGGGGGGAAGATGAGAGAACTTCCTGTGAGAGGAGGAAGAGGAGACAACAGACAGGATGGGTGCTGATCTGTGGTCAGGGCTTCCAGCTGTTACAAGTCCCACATACACAGCTGGATGGAGACATGTGGACAGAAGGGAAATCATAGCGTGAAGTGACTACAAGAAAAGTCAACACAAGCAGAATCAAATGGACAGAATCAGTCTCAATAGACACATTTCTATTGACACACACACACACACACACACACACACACACACACACATATATATATATATATATATATATATATATATATATATATATATATAAACCCATTGAATATGTATGTGTAGGGATTTCATACATTTTTGGTATAATCAAAATATTAACTGCAAATTTAACTGATGAAAATGGTGTTTCTTCTCAGTCTTAGTAATTTTGTGATATCAAAGGGAACTTTTACTTATTTCATTCATTAAAGTTCAGACCAAAAGAAAAGCACTCATGTAAATGACAATCCAGATTTATTGTGTGTGTGTCTGCTCACTGCTCACAATAACTCAGGAATATTGTTTTAGAGAGCTATTTAAAAAATATAATGTCAAGGATCACCAACAAATCACCAAGAAATGAGGGCAGAGGCATTTCTTCTTTCCACAGAGCACCAAAAGCAGCCTGTGCTCATCAAGGAACAAATTAAACATGTTCATGGCTATTTGTGGAGAAATTAAAACCATCCTTGCTGTGTTTGTGCCATCTGTAGCCTCCTTCAGGGAAAAGCACCAGACTGCATGAAGATGGAGTTTATTTTTAATACAGTATGTTACATGTCGGCCAGCCAGAAAATAAAGCTGCGTATTTCAGATCCTTGGGACTCCCGTTTTCAGCAAGAACAAGACCACACCAAACACACCAAGTGTCTCCATGCAGAAAAACCCATAAACAATCTATTTAAGAAGAACTGATTTTAAGTACTTCTGAGTTTCCAGTAAAGCTACTTTTTCTGCCACCATGACCACCTTATACCTGCAGACAATACAACAAACCACAACAAGTGAGCATCACAGTCTGTGCAGGAGTCCTTTAGAAACTATATCATCTCCTCTGCAGAGAGAAGGCTCCCTGAATTGGCAAATTGTGTAGAAAAGTTGTTCCCAGCCTGACTAAAAACACTTTTTTCCCTACTTTTTATGGATCCTCTGCTGCTGACACTCTTTCTATTTCAATTTGAATTGAATAGATTTTTACAGTAACATTGTCCAGTCCTCAGTTCTCCTGCTGAAGAGTTAATGTTAGTATACAGCATACAGTTGTGTTCAATATAATAGCAGTGTGTTTAAAAACATGAGTAACGCCCAAATCCTTATGCTAATTTTTATTTTGGCGCATTGGGAACACTGCTTTTTATATCCTAAATCAAAAGGTGAATGAAAAATGTGTCAATTTTTAATCACTTTACAGAAAATAAAGAAAAATAAATATCAGGCGATTCAAAAAAATAGAAGTGTCTGCAGTTTTCTTTTCAAACTCTTTCTTTACTGTATAAACTAAAGATTATTTTTACGATTTAGCATTCCTGTGAATCATTAAGGTAATATTTAGATTTTTCTTCACATTTTGATTTAGAATATTAGTGTTCCCAATGATTTGAAATGAAAATTATAAGGATTTTGGCTTGTGTGTGCTTGTGTGCGTGTCTGTGTGCGTATGTGCGTGCGTGCATGCTACATGGGGGTCAGGGCCCATGAAGGGGCCAACTGCAGGTACCCATAAATATTTCAATACTTCAGCCTCATCTCACGTTGCCTTTTGTCAAGAAGCCATCTTACCATCTGCTGCTCACAATGGAGCGAAAGTAAGAGGAAGAGAGAGGGGGGAGGAAAGCTAATATCACCCTGAAAATAAAGTACGAGGAAGGAGAAAGACTATCGGGATGTAAGCCCCTGTGTTCATTACCCCTGTCATTCACAAGCATAAAGAGGCCTTCTCAAATTTGCTCCAAAGAAATATTAAGAGAGAGAGAAAGCGAGGGTTAAAGTACCTGTGTAATCACTTACAAGGGGAAGAGGAGGTGAGAGAAAGCAGCGGTGCTGACAGGGGAGGGGAGGGAGGAGAGAAACTGTTGCACTGAGCAGAGCTGCTGCTGATAATTGGGTTACAGAAGAGAAAATACAGTGTTAGAGGAAACACTAATAGGATGAGCCTTCCCAAACCCAGCATGTTTGGCTTAAGGGAGTAACCTGTTCTTGAAAAAAAGCTTTTGAATCATCTCCAGTCAACATGTGAAGAGACAGGAAGTGACTTGTGGAAGTTGTCAAGTGATGAAGTGATGACATGTGAGGGTCTGTGTCTGTGAAGGTTGCTTGGCTTCACCGAGGAGAACAAGGAATAAGACGCAGCAGGAGTGACATTTTACAACCATCAAACAGGTACATCCACTCTGTCTCACTGCTTCATATCATCTATCACTGCTTCTGACTATTCACTGTGTCTGTATGAATGACTGGAAGGAAAAGCACTCATGTAAACATCAACATCCATAACGTATTGTGAGTAGTGTATGTATAATGATACTATTACTTGAAAATAAATGTGTGTTTGTTTTGCAGTGTGTGTGAACTGTTCCTGTAATATTCTATTGATTTCTGCTCTCAGGCTACTGCACTGACTGGTGATGTCACGTGAACGGCTGCCTTTCATTGGTTCATCTGGAAATAAAACAGGTGATCTACTTCACGTCTCTCTGGTGATAGATGAGTGATAAAAACAAGTAACTTAACCTCAAGAACTGCAAAATTATGCATCGATAATGTCATTTTATTATCTCATTTTCAATCTAATGATTTTTTCTCACTGAATTCTCAATGAGTGGAAAGTGATTTTGATTTTTATTATTGTTCTGATTCTTATTAATTGACTACAGACCACACCTCCATTTACTGATAGTTTTTACGATGGTAATGATATTGTTGTGTTTGGAGCTCAATAAGACTGATGATTAACCCTCTATTGTATGAAATATCACTTAGAAGTGGTAAAAATGGCTTGAATGTTTTTATTACTTAAAACAATAGATATATTAAAAAAATATAAGAAAAAGTTATGAACATAGCCTCAGGATAATTTCATAATATTAATAATACATTAGTTTTGCTGCTGTTTTGGTGCTTTTCCAGATGCTCAAAGTTAGTAATTATATAACAAAGAAACAGACATACAGTGTAGGGGATTTAAAGAAAGATAGTGGGACAGCAGCAGAAGACAGGAAAGGAGAGAGAGAAGGGGGATACTGGAAGAAAATGTCAGGTGCAGTATGTGACTTTTAAGAGACAGGTAGAGAAGGAAGGAAGGCAGAGAGTCGGAGTTCCAGATGGCTGATGGGAGGGAGTTCCAGAGGGTGGGGGGCAGCGATGGTAAAGGCCCTGTCCCCCAGGTTGTGGTGCTTGGACTTGGTGATGGGGGTGGTCAGCATTGGAGGAGCGCAGTCGGCGGGTCGGGGAGCGGCGGCGGAGGAGATCTGTGAGGTCTGGTGGTGCCAGGTTGTTTAGGGCTTTGTAGGTGATGAGGAGGATTTTGAAGTTTATACATTGAATTCTGGGAAGTCATTGAAGTTGACGGAGGATGGGGGTGATGTGTTCTCTGGAAGGGGAGTGAGTGAGCAGTCGGGCAGCAGAGTTTTGCATATATCGCAGTTTTTGAAGGACAGCAGAGGGGAGGCCATACAGGATGCTATTGCTGTAGTGGAGTCTGGTGGTGATGAAGCCATGGATTAGTGTTTCAGCAGCAGAGGTGGTGAGAGTAGGCTGAAGTAGGCTGGTTTTTGACCAGAGGGGAAGAAGTGACAGAGTGACATTCAATGCAGAGTGAAACATTTTGGGAGGTGAGGAGCATGGTTTTAGGACCGAAATAATGATTTCAGTTTTATTGCTGTTGAGTTTGAGGAAGTTGCGATTCATCCAGGATTTGATGTCGGTAAGGCAGTTAGTGAGAGTGGAGAGGATTGATGGAGTGATGGTTTTGGTGGAGATACAGAGCTGGGTATTGTCGGCGTAGCAGTGGAAATGAAGTCCATGGCGGTGGATGATGTGACCAAGTGGGAGCATGTACAGAATGAACAGGATGGGACCGAGGACTGAGCCTTGAGGAACTCCATATGAGACAGGCGTGGTATGGGATTTGTGGTGATTGATGGAGATGTAATGAAATCTTTCAGACAGGTATGATGTGAACCAGGAGAGGGTGGAGTCAGTGATGCTGATGGACTGAAATGTATAAATGTGTTAGAGATTGGTCTGAAGTTGTTGGGGTCGTCAGGATCAAGGCCAGGCTTTTTTAAGGAGAGGTGTGATGGCAGCAAGATTAAGTGAAGGGGGTGACAGTGCCAGAGGTGAGGGAGGAGTTAATAAGTAGGGTGAGGGAGGTGAAACAAGCTTTGACAGTCCAGAGGGCATAGGGTCCAGGGGGGAGGTGGAGGTCTTCATGGTGGAGAGTATTTCATGCTATGTAAGTCAATAGTCAGCCTAGTCAGCCTCCTTCCTCGTCCATTCACTTGTCATGTCCCGCCTCGACTACTGCAACTCCCTCTTCTCTGGTCTCCCCCTCAAAACCCTCCACAAACTCCAACTAGTCCAGAACGCTGCAACCCGGATCATTTCCAAAACCCCCGCTTCTTCCCACATTACTCCCATCCTCCACCGACTCCACTGGCTGCCAATCTGTCACCACATCACCTTCAAGTTACGACTACTCACCTTTAAAGCCCTGCATCAACTTACCCCCTCCCTCTTTATCTGTCCCTGCTGCCCACCTTCAGACATTCGGCCATTACTCCTTCAGTCATGTAGCCCCCCGCCTCTGGAATTCTCTCCCCCCATGTCAGAAACACCTCCACCGTCACCCAGTTCAAAGCTGCACTGAAAACCCACCTTTTCACCCTGGCCTACCCCACTGCTTAGCCCGATTCATCTGTGTATGTATGTATGTGTGTATGTATATGTATGTATCTATGTATGTATGTATATATGTATATACACAGTCATTTACTCTATTTATTTAGTTATTTTATCGCTCTTATTTATTACACTATTACTTTTCCCTCCCAAGTGCCCCCTTTTATTTATTTTTTTTATTTATTATTTTTTGTATTATTATTTTTTTTATTTTTGATATATATATATATAATATTTGATGTATTGTTGAATTCATTGCTTCTTGTATTGTCTAAATCCTATTGCTGTTTTATGTAAGGCGACCTTGAGGCTGCGAAAGGCACCCAATAAATAAAATGTATTATTATTATTATTATTAATAGGACTCCATTAAGTTGTATGCACCAGGCATTTTCAATGTTTGCATCTTTTTGCCATATGGAAACAAAACTATTTTAGCATATTAGAAAAAAATCATAACATCAAAGTTGAATTAAATATAAAACAAAATTTAAGTTTACTTACCCCAGATAGTAAGTAACATTTTTTATTTGGTGAAAACTTCCAAAATTCTGAATCAAAGACAACCTTTGGTTGTGAGACAGTGATGTTCACATGTCAATAGTCCATGACATGGATGTATTATAAATTATATTATAAATCCATGGTCCATGATCAAAAGGGACTGCCTAACAGCATATCCTGGTCATGTGACCTCATAAATTGTATGTCTTTCAAAAAAAAGTCCTCTTTTCATTCCTCCTGTAAAAACATAGATTGTATATATTTTATATCAAAATATAAGAATATAACCAATCTCTGATGTGCTTGAGATAAAATACTGTACTTACAGTTTTTTCTCTGGAAAATTCTAACTTAATGACCCGGCACAGCTTATCATTTAAAAAAATAAAATGTCAATACACAAATGTAAAACTTAGTCCAAGATGAATCATTTTCACAACCACATGTATAATAACAAAAGATGACTTCTGAAGTCAGTATTATCAGTTCAGAATCCACTAATGTGATACTTTATTGATGAGGCCTCCTGTGGGAAAAGTTCACCTGAGAGACGTCAGATATTGATTCACATAGAGCAACAGATTCGCTCTCTTTCACATTTGATCTTTTTTTTTAATTGTTCCCCCCTGTCTCCTCCTTCCACAGCCAAACCTCCCGTCTCCTCCCCAGCTGTCCAATGCCGCCACCAGGACAGTCGCCATAAAGGCGGCCAGCAGACGTCCTGCTCCCCCTCCTCCTCCCACGTTCACATGGGGCCTCCTTCCATCCTCCTCTCAGACACCACCATGGCTCCTTGGGGTAGCCTCGCTCTCTCTGAATCCTCCTTCACCTCCATTCCCCTGCCACCTCCTCCACGGCCTCCTCCACCCCCTCCACCTCCTGCTGCTCCTCAACCCACACCCTCTACACCCTACTGTGGGAGCCAGAATGAAGACGAAGAAGTTTCGGGTTTTAACTCTCCAGCTCCACCATCACCTGTGTTAGTCCCCCAGGACACAGCAGGTAGGGTCATATTCATTTATCATTCATTTATTTATTAAATGGAAATAAATCCTTGTCGTCTCATAGATAAATTATCCAACTGAGTCCAACTGTAGACACCACATAGGAGACCTTGTATTGATTAACCCACTATTGCATAGTGTTGCCATATGGCAATCAATTATTTTATCTTCCTTTTTCTATAAAGCTGTCATATATTTTATTTTAAATATATTTTTACAGTTAGATGTAAAAAGGGGGCTTTTACATTTTAAGGACATACAATTTATGTCACATGACCAGGATATGCTGTTTTCTCATGGACATAATTTTGGCACAACCAAAGGTCAACTTCTATTCAGAATTTTCACCAAATAAAAAACTTAGTATTATTATTATTATATATTTAATTACATTTTATAAGTTTTATTTTTTTCCTAAAGAAAAAAATATTTTTTGCCATATGGAAACAATATGCAAATATGGAAAATCCCCTATGCATACAATGGAGTCCCATTGACTTACATAGCATGAAACTATCCTGAGACTCAACTTTTAAATTCCCTGATTAATCTAACTCACATTAACAAAAACACTACTGAAGATAATAAGTGTAACTTTTCACCTGCAAGCAAACAATTTAGATGTTTGGTTTGCCACAATCAGAAAGGAGTAGGTGTTTATAATTACAAACTCAATGTTATTATTAAGCTCTGTGAAAGTTCTGATAGTTTGCACAACATTCCTAGAATACTGTGGGAGTGTTACTTTTCATGAGTGTGAATGAATGTTGTTGGGGGGGGGGGGCGCGTCACTCTCACGCTGTCATGGTTACAGACATCCTTTACTATCTCAGAGTTATTGTTCATGTAAGTAGTAACACCTGTGCTTTTACTGAAAACACCCACATATGGTGCCTGTTTGTTATCTGACAAACAGCAATGATGTAACACTCCCACACAAGTGTTTTCAGTTTTTCTGGCTGATTAAAGCTTCTTTTTGTAGCAGACACTTTGACTTGTGACAGCAGGAAAAGAACAGGTGTAGGTGATAACAGCTAAATTTTAGTTTGGTGTCTCATTAAGGAATTCCAGTGAAAACTGAAACACGCAAGTGGAAGGTTAAAGCACTCATTGAGATTATTATTTACACCTGTTCTTTTTCTGCTATCACACATTAAAACTCTGAGTTCAAATTTAAGTGTGAGTTGTAGGAGGGTTAGGGAGAGTTTCAGCTTCTCTCAGTCTCAGTCTGCTTTAAAATCAACATCAGTCACAGCTAAGTTCTGTCTCATCTCAAATTACATCTAGCCAAGTACGGTAAACACCAGGATGTGAACTTGCTCCACCTGTTTTTAAGGGATCCATCAGAAGGTGACGTTTGTTTACAGCCCAGTATCCCAGAATGTGTTTCAGACGTTTGACAGATCCACCTCTTCAGTTCCTCTGTCCAACTAATAGCAGTTACTCCATTATGATTATGTTTTAGGTCTAATTTTAGACACTAATGTACCAACATCCACACCAACAACCTTTTTTCCCTGCCACTGAGTTTTTATATGTAGCAACAGATCATGTATCACTTCTGATACATACATGTACAAAAACAATACAAAAATGTTCAATTAATTTGCAATTCGCAGGTAACTAGATATTAAGGCTGATATTATGTATTAATAGTGATTACTAATAGTGTATAGCTTCTTGATTTTGCTCTCAAATTGCACCAGATTGCTGCATTTAAATTTACAATCCTCAGCTCTACCTACCCTGAACCCCTGGACCCTCAGAGAATGATGTGTTCCTTGCCATACCTCACCTTAAACTGAAGTGATACCACTGATCATAGGTGTACCAGCTATGTGTGGAAATGTAAGGTTTGTCTTTTAAATGTGTTTTTCTAACAGTTGGCTGAGTTGCCATGGTCATGGTCATATAATTCGAGAGAACATAATGTTGGACCTCTCAGCAGGAGTCTAGAACTTTTTGTCTTTAGCCCAGATGTTTCTGATGCTGTCTATTGTTGAAGAGTGGCTTGACACAAGGGATTGCGACAGCTGAAACCCATGTCTTTATACGTCTGTGTTGGTGGTTCTTGAAGAACTGAATCCAGCTGCAGTCCACTATTTGTGAATTTTTACATTTTTAAATGGGTTTTGTTTCACAATCATCTCCAGGGTGTGGTTATCCCTATTGCTTGTACACTTCTTTCTACCACATCTTTACATTCCCTTTGCTCTCTATTAATGTACTGGCACTCAAAGCTCTGTGAACAGCCAGCCTCTTTACCAATGACATTTTGTGTTTTGCCCTCCTTGTGCAAGGTGTCAATAGACGTCTTGGTGTGGCACCAGGGGTCTTTAATATTAAACCTTTCTGCAATATTCTTATTTTCTGAGATACTCAATTTGGGGTTTTCATGGGTTGTCAGTTATAGTCATCAATACAAAAAGAAATAAACACTTGAAATAAATCAACTTTTTCATGATAATATAATTATATGACCAGCACCTGTATTTTCAAATGGTTTTAATTAGTGCTGTCAGTCGATTAAAAAAAATAATCGAATTAATTACAGGATTTTGTAATTAATTAATCGAACTAATCATATTTTAATGTCATATCTGATAAAGGTCTCCTGATAAAGAATTTGAATTCTAGGATATTAAAAAAATGTAGTGCATGACTAATCAACTGAATACAGTAAGAAGAGAAGATCTGAAATCCAATTTTTTATTGGTGAACTGTGCTTCATGAATGAAATCCAAAAGTAAAGGTCCAGCACATTAAACCAGTTAGACCAGGTGCATTATTCAGAAATGTAAAACAAATACAGTAATGCAGTTAAATAAATAAAATAAAGCTGTCTTCAAAAATGTAAAACAAATACAGCGATTCAGTTAAATAAATGAAATTCTCAAATAAAATAAGGCCGTCTTAAATAGGCACGTAGCCCTTTGAGGTCCGCACTAAGAAAAAGCAATGGACAAAATTTTTCTTAGCGTTTTTTACTCACTTAGGACAACAATAACAACAGTCAACTGTTTTAATAAAAATTAATAAACATACTGCTCAAAGACACAGAGCCATATAGAGATTTTTTTTTGTATAGCGCAACTAAACCACTATCGTGGTAGCGATAGCTCATTCAGGTTGAGTTAAGCTCAATGCATTATTCAATGAGATATAGTGACTCAAAGTGTGGTCTACCAAACAGTTACACAGAACCCTCAATATAGCAATTGCCATAGACATATATACAGTACGTATACGTATATATGTCTATGAGCAATTGCTGATAACATGACCACATGTCCAACCAGAAACGCATTTGTTCAGCTCGGATCGCCTTGCGTTGCATAGCAACCAAAGACGCGCTCAGACTTGTCACTCCGTGCCAAACGGCACAGATAGACACAAACAGCATAGATTACACTGAAACGAGCACAGTGGAATTGTTCCAGCACTCGGATAATGTAACTAATGCGACTTTAGTACATCGTTTTCTTTATTTAACATGGGAGTTTGACAGGGAGCTTCTTCTCCTTTTTTAACGGAACGCCGTTCCGGTCGTGAATCTTTTAACCGAATGTAGTTCCGGACAGTTCCGGTTCACTTTCACCCCTGAGCTCGCCACCGTTAATTGAGTTAAATTTTTTAACGCGTTAAATTGCGGCGTAATTAATTAATCGAATTAACGCGTTAAAATGACAGCTCTAGTTTGAATGTGTTTGTCTTCTTGTCCAAATATCTTCTCTAACTCCACTGCGTCCCTCTCTATCTCTGCAGGTGGAGGGGTCAGAGAATTCAGGGCGAGGCGGAGGGTGTTGCCTCAGCGCCGGGTGCCTCGTCCTCCCCGTCTCCCGCCCCTGCGTCCGGTCACCAACCTCAGTTTCTCCCGGAGCTTCACCTTCTCTTTCTTTGAACTGCCACTGTACCAGTCGCCTCGCTGCCGCGCTGAACGCATCAGAAACCTCATGCTGCTGCTGAGACAGATACACTACTGAACATATCAGTGCTGCCTGGACGCTGTTTTACTCTTCAATGGACACCAACCTGTTATTTATTTATTTTATAGTCTGTATGTTTGAACAAATGTCCAGTTAACATAGAATATTTCCATAACATTCCTGGAACAGTCCATCCAGGTTTCTATTTGAGAACCCTCCCATAGTGTTCTAAGGATCTTATGCAAAATTTTTTGTTCAACATAACCTCTCCAGCAGATTCTGGGAGCATAAAACATTGGTTTTACATCAGAAAACCTTATTGCTTTAGCAGTCCCTAGGGAACATTAAGGGGAAACGTTCAACTAACCTTTACCACAACTTTCTTGACAATGTTAGTTTTAAATCAGGAAAAACACATGTTTTAACATTTAAATTATGCAGTTCAAAAAATATTCCTAGAACCAAATGTAAACTCTGAATGTTTTATTGACATCTTTACCTTCAGTTTTCTGTAGATGGGAATCTTTCATTTTTTAATGGTCTAAGGATCTGGGACCAGCTTTTGTCTCTTTTGTGGTGAGACTAAAATGACAATAAAAAGAACTTCACACTTATTTCTGTAACAGTTTTTGTTCTAGCACCTTTTGTGTTGCACACAGTTGTGGAAACAAAAGCTTGAGAGTCTATTTCTTTTTTTATATACATGTTCTTCTCTTTCTTATGTCAGTTTCAGTTAATTCCACATTTTCTTTTCAAAATCCAGTGCAGTATCATGTATTTGAATTCACGTGTTATACCGTGGTTCAGGCGATCCAGTCTTCTAACAATGAAATAGTACAATGAAAAAGTCATGTAAAGTTCCAGCATGTACGATTTAACAGCATTTGGCAGCATCTAACTTGGCAGAAATGTAATACAATATTTATAAGGACATTTTATCTAATATATAAATCAATCAAAATACGAATTGTTTTTATCATCTTAGATTGAGCCATTTTTATCTTTTTATCTCCATTTTTCTGTTGTTGCCCAGAAAAGACAAACCAAAGGCTGACTCTAGAGTCACCTTTAGCGTTTTTTCATGGAATTTTGCAGCCACTGTAGTTGATTTGTGATCTGTTGGTTGTGATCTGCAGCCGCACCACTAAATGTCATTAAAAGCTAGTATAGTAATGTTTAATATAACATTACTATACTATCTGTATCAAAAGAACAACATTGTAATTACTCAAATGTCAAAACATAGGCCTGCACTAAGGTCAATTAGACCTTTCAGCCTCACAGTGAGTGTCCCAGATTTCACCGTGGAATTTTCCACATTAGTAAAGGCCCATATACTCATACTATTTATTTCATCTCCGAGTGAGATATCTATATTTTCTTTTCAGATATGATTAGAAAAGCCCTTGGGGATTTCAGAATGCCATTGCTTGCAGATATAGTCTGATCTGCCTATTGCATAAACCGTCCCACATTACTATAATTCACCAACATTCAAATAGATTAAATTAGAGACTTCTCTTTCTCTCTGTGTGTTACTTTCTCTCTTTCACACACACATACACAAACACACACACACACATTCAGAGCATGAGTCTCTGAAAGCTGAGCTGTGATAATAGAGGCATTCAGAGGTAGTGAATGGGGGGTGAAGGGGAGGAGAAAGGGGGCCATAAACTCGCTGTACTGTGCAGAGTTCAAGGCTGTTCTCCACCTTCCCTGACTCGTCTATGTTTGTGACGCTATGTGTGTGTGTGTGTGTGCGTGCTTCACTCTCATACATGTGCACTCTCGCTTTCGCATGGGAACTCTTTGTACTCGTGCAGCTTCGTGCTGATGAATAGGTCAGCCGCGCTCTCTCACTCACTTGTTTATCGGTATACATTCACTACTACTTCTTCTACTTTGTAACTTCATACCTAAAGAAAAGTGCACGAGACACATTAAACACCGCCTGTGTTTGTGACAGAAACAAAGTATTACCAGTAATCATTGAGACTGATTTTAGATGGAAAGCCCTGACAGAAATGGCCCTCCTCACCACAGGCAGTCTTATCTCGCTGTCGCCCTGGACGAAGCACAGCTGGATGTCCTTGGGCAGCGGGTAGAAAAGAAGTCCCTGTCCTGTTTGGAGAGGGTGAAGACACAATGTTGGTGAGTCCACAGATGGGAGGTTCTGGCTCAACCACACTTCTAACAGAGCAGGGATAACAGATGATTTATGTCTCTTATCTGATGCTCTATGACCATAAAGCCTGTCTATGTGTGTGCGTGTGTTCCTCCAGGTGTTCTGGTCCCAGGTTGAAGAGCCTCCTGCTGAGCTTTCTTCCGGTGCTGTCATGGCTGCCTCATTACTCCATCAAAGAAAACGCCATCAGAGACGTAGTGTCTGGACTCAGTGTTGGGATCATGCATCTGCCACAGGGTGAGGATGCAGCAACAGATAATAATTACACATTAACACATTTTCTACATCTTAAGTTAAAGGATGTAGTTTCTGGTGGCATCTAGTAGTGAGGTTTGTCCATTCTGGGCTACTGTAGATCCACTCCCCATGTAGATAAAATCCACTCAATCTAAGCCAATAAAAAAACAAAAATTCTTATTTTTACTTAATTATTGTATTTTATTGAAGTGAATACTAATTAAAATACACTTCTGAATATTATATAACCATTTCTGCCAATTCTGTTCCACTAAATGCTGCTTAATACAACACACCTACAAGCTGTCTCTCATACCTTTGACCTCTTGTTATCATTTTTATCACATAATTAGGTCTATTGATGATCTTGATATTTTTTTCAATGCGACTTGTATCTTTAAATCTCTTTGAGTGATGGATTATGCTTTCTAAGAGACAGCTTCAAGGCAAAACAATTACAAGCATATATGAATTTGTTTTTTTACTTAAAATTGCAGTGGTTCTAAACAATTGATGAAAACAAGCACATGTCAGCTTTTGGTTCCAGGACCATAATATTACGAATGTATAAGATTTCCCTATTTCTGAGCATGGATAAATGGATGTGGGCTTTAACAATTAACAAACCATAGTTTGCATTCTGTTCTAAAGCAATGGATAATTACTTTCTCATTTACTAAAGAATGCAAGTCTATTAAAGCATTCGCTCATTGTGTAGCCTACTTTGTATTCCTCTCTTCCTTCTTCTATTCCTTCTTCTACCTTTTTTCTTCATTTGCCAGTTCTGTATGAATAAATGAGGCCAGAATCTTGACTTTAAGGTGTCTGTGGTGCTGTGAAAGTGCAGAATTAAATCCCTGAAAATCCTCTGATGAGTTTTCTGGACAGTTGAGTTTTTAAAGACACAGGGTTTTCATTTTCATTCACAGGTATGGCCAATGCCATGTTGGCAGGAGTTCCTCCAGTGTTTGGTCTGTACACATCCCTTTATCCTCTGATCATCTACTTCATATTCGGCACCTCCAGACACCTCTCCATCGGTGACTATCACATGTTGTCCATGTAACTGTATCCAGGGTAGAGTTCCTTAGCTTCACTGTTGATGTATTACTGAATATTATTGGTTAATTTTGGCACAACATATTAGCCCATTTAAGGTAAGATTTTTTTCAAAGATTTCAGGCATATAATTATATCAGTTGAGTCACTAACAATCATGTTATGTGTCTATTTGTTCCATTTTGTACTCTTTTCTTTGCAGAAAATAGCATTTTAATGGCTATATTTGTTGATATTTATTGTTTGCACAAATATTCCTATAAACAAAAACTTATTTATCCCATAGACAAAATTCTTTTGGGTGGATTATTCTAGAGACTTGAATGATTAAATAAATATATACATGTCAGGGTTGAAAATCATATTAAGCTAAATAAAATTATCTCTTTCCATAGAGGATTTTTTTTGCCATCTTCATTTTTTTTGCTTAAACCTTTTGTCTAAGTTGTCTACATTATCTAAAATTACCGTTGTTCTCTTATAATCTTTAATCTTTAGGTATTAATGAAAATGTAACTCACTCTATACAGCTGTACAGTGTAGAGTTAACAGGTTCTGTATTATGTGTGTGTGTGTGTGTGTGTGTGTGTGTGTGTGTGTGTGTGTGTGTGTGTGTGTGTGTGTGTGTGTGTGTGTGTGTGTGTGTGTGTGTGTTTACCTGTGACAGGAACTTTTGCCGTCCTGGCCATCATGATCGGGTCTGTGACAGCTAACGTGGAGTTGCTAAGCAACGGGATTGAAAAGAGTCAGGTTGATATGGAAGCAGCCAAAGTGAATGTAGCTGTACAACTCACCTTCCTCTGCGGCCTCATACAGGTGCACACACACACACACACACAATGCATGGGTAAATAATATGCACAGGCACACACTCAGCTGACCTCTGACCTTTGACCTCTGACCCTATTATGCAGATGAGCGAGACAAGAGAATTAATAGAGATGTGCTTAAATGTCAAATTTGTTTTCCTCATAGTGTCACTAGTGTGTGTTCTCTAAAAACACTCACTGCAATGCTGCTTCTTTATGATTCTTTATCACAGTCAACTTGAGGTATTACAGAAAATATTTGCCCTAAAATATTTTAAACTGTGGGAGGGAAAAGTGTTGTTCATTTTCATTTTCTTTTATTCCTCTGGAATGTATGGGAGGTTTATGCTGTTCACAGGTGCAAAAACCAGTGCATAAATCCCAGCTTCCCACACTGCAGGGATTTAACCCTTTCTGTTTCAACCTCTCAAATAAAGAGGCAGCATTTTTCACATATACCACAATTATAAAGGGAGACACACAAAAAATCAAAACATACCGATCTCTACAACAAAGAGTGACATGAATGAACGGGAGTGAAACATCTGCTGGATTTTCAATTTTTCGCAATTTAAAAAACTCACATTAGCCATCATTGCTCACTTTCCCAAACTTTAATATTCATGTGTCTGTGTGTGTTCCCTCAGCTCCTGCTGTACCTGCTGCGTTGTGGTGGTGTGTGT
>CM060480.1:27994323-28151823 GCA_030544235.1 Lepturacanthus savala
TCAATTATCATTTCAACTTGATTATAAGATTTTGGAGATCGTTTGACACGCAAATCGAAATTGTGATTAAAATCGAATTAATTGCACAGCCTTACAACAAGGACCATTTTATTTCTGAATAGCCCTTGTAATTGTCATTTGTGCTCAGCAATGAATGAAATGGTTGAGTTTATGAGAACGTGGTGTGCTCTGGCCCTGACGTGAGCCTGACCTTGGTGTTGCACCACTCTGTGATGCATTCCCAGCAGAACAGGTGTCCACAGGGCGTGCAGGTGGAGTGTCTCCGCTCAGCCAGGCACAGGATGCAGCAAGCAGCCCTGGACGCGGGGCTGTGTGTGAGCTGAGGTCTGAAAACACAGACAAGCAAGCAAAATCACACACAGTTCAAGTCAATCACCGTCTTTTCCAGACTATAAGTTACATTTTATAGTTAGTCCGAGGGTGTGACTTATACTCCGGAGCGACTTATGTGTGAAATTATTAACACATTATTACCGGTATATCATTTCACGTTAGTTTCACACTAAACCACCAGAGGGCACTCTAGGCTTATGTTGATAATTTCAACATTAGCGGTAACTGTTATCGGAATAACTCTTAATATGTTGTGTTAACATACCAGGCACGTTCCCAGTTGTGTCATGTAACATCAGCACCGTTCAGCCTGTCGTTGCATCTATTCTATTTTTATTTTAAATTGTTTGTCATTTAAATTTTAAATGACATGTCTGTTCTTGGTGTTGGATTTTATCAAATTTCCCCCAAAAATGTGACTTATACTCCAGTGCAACTTATGTGTTTTTTTCTTCTTTATTATGCATTTTATGGCTTGTGCGACTTGTACTCCAGAGCAACTTGTCCGGAAAATATGGTTGTTCATTTACAGTAGGTGTTTAATCTGAGACTTCAATTAAGCAGTGTAGCAGCCCTTGGAATGAACGATGCACGAGATCTAACTGATGCGCAAGGTCTTTTATTTGTTGCCTTGATGATCCTGATGTCACCATGAAACTGTTTGAAATACATACAATGCACAATGACGGAAAATTTCACAGTGAATGCATAAATCTTTATAGTTCTAAAATAAACATTTACAAACTAACTGCCTGCTCCAGCGATTCAACAAACAGCTGCCTCGATAGATGTGTTAACTAGCGCTCCTTCCACAGGAAACATTAACCCCTCAAGGTCGACGTAACGTCCAGATCAATTAAAAATCTAAATTCAGAAATAACTCCAACTACAGGAACTAATCTCCTTTACTAATTTTAAAGCTCAACTCAGACTTTTTATTGTCAAAATTTGGAACGTGTAATTGTTTCACTGTGATATTTTTATCATCAGTTAAGTAATGTTTTTAGTGTGTATTGTGTAGGGGTGGCACGGTTTCAAACCCAAACCGAAACCGTACACAGGTATTGAACCGTGACAAGCGAACCAAACGGTTTCCTTTTTCTTTTTCTTTTTTTTTTAAGAACAGTGCCACATGCGCATTTTACCTTAAAATCCAGACTACAGGGTGCACCTGATTAAAAGCAGCATGCTCAAATTCAAGAAAGAAAATCAATTTAGTAATTGTACAAGCCAGATTTTAAGCAGCAGGTTCCTTCAAATACACGTCCATTTCTTAGATTTAAAAACACTGTGTTGTTCTTCTTAAGCTTTGTTCAGATATTTACCCAGAAAGATATTACAGGTGAGATTTTTAAACACTTTATTTAATCTGCTTAGTAACATAAACAAATGAATTACATACCTACAAAGAGAGACAGAAACCGACAGATGGACAGACAGATATATAACGAGAGTTAGAGAGAGATAGACAGAGAGAGAGAGGCACGGGTAGAGACAGAGACAGGTTAGACACGTGAGAAACTAGCTAGCTAAACGCTAAAACTAACTAACCATCCCGAGACGCACCATTATCCTGAGTTTGGTAAAGGAGCTGCGAGCGGAGCTGATGCTTCTCAAGGCGTCAGAGCTCAGGAAGCCACAGCAGCTGCAACGTCGCGTAGGAGGCAGCGCCATAAAAACACTCACTGCAGATAAAATAAAACGCTGGTCACATGTGACAAATGGCAGAAATCAGTGTGTGGGAAGGTCACAGCGAGGGTGGAGCTTCTGCTGCACCTGGTCATCGTAGGAATGTTACTGCAGGTGGAGCTGTCCACGGTGCCGCCGCAACACACGATTATTTGATATATTTTATTCCCTTCAAAGTTTATTGTTAGCTTCTTATTTTTGAAACATATATATATTTATTCCTGTTCATGTTTTCTTTTTCTTTTCACTGAATGATTTTTGTTTTAATGAATGTGTCCGTCTGCCAGCAAATCCATTCATAAAGACGAGGGAGTAGTGCATTTAGGCCCCGCCTACTAATAAAAAACCTTTACTCAATTCGCTCTTTATTATAATCTCTTGGTTGATGTTTTGAATAAGCTGCACCGTAGTATAAGATGCAGTGTTTAAAGTGTAGCAAAAAGGTAGCAGCGTATAGTCTGGAATTTACGGTGTATGTGCCTCTGGCATGGCCTCATGCAACCACGTGTTTCCCTTACACCCGAAACAAGGTGAGTGCATGTGGGAGATAGATGAAAATGGCAAGTGGAAGTGGAGATACGGCAGGGAGAAAGAGGAAGTGCCTATGTCATTCAAGTCCGGCGTCTGGGAATTCGCTAAATGGATATAAAGTGTATTCTAAAAGAAACAAATAAAAACCAAACCGAAAACCATGACCCTAAAACCACAATACGAACCGAACCGTGATTTTTGTGAACCGTGCCACCCCTAGTATTGTGGTGCACTGTTGTTCGTTGTGTATTATGATCATCCGTCCCCAGGATGGACCTTAATTACAACCTTCTCTGCCCCTTTTCAGCCCTCTATTCTTTTTCTAGGACTCTTATCCACTGTTCTTATGCGTGTCTTTCTGTGCTTTCACGTTTTTATCGTTAAATAAATTAACGATAATAGAAAAAAAAAAAAAATCACATACATCAAAACAAAACAAATAAGGCTTTACACAACCCAAAAACAATTTCCAAAACAAAACAACAAATCAACATCTTCCTTTTTAATTTAATGTTTCACCTTTTGGTCACAGACCAAACTCATATTCTGGCCTTTGACCTGCAGCATTACAGCGGAGGGTGTCATTTACCACCATTTATTAGCACGAAAGTGATGCGTTCAGGAGCAAGCCAACTGACTGCAATACTGAGATTAAACAATAAAAAACATGCAATCAAAACAAAATGTTTTCATATTTTGGGATAACTGACTCTCAAAATAACAGGGTCTGACTAATACTCGGAAATAATCCATAGTTAACAGTTAACATAGTTAACCACTCCAGCGTGTAGTCTGGCCCCTATTGTTGACCTTAATAACCAGGTGATTTAGCTGAGATCTGAATACCACACACGATTTAACTGATTTGTTGCTTTTTCTTGTAACTAGGATATACACGCAAAAAAAATAGAATGTTTTCATGGACACATCTAAGAAAGGAGGAGGTTTATATTTATATGCATCCAGCCTGGTCAGTTGAAGTGTGCCACACTGCCACATAGTGGTAGAATAGATTATGACACCCCAGCCTTAAAGACTTTTTTATTGCATGGGACACATTAAATAGCTTTTACTGCTAATATCTACTTTTTACTTTAGTTCATATAATGCTCATTTTTTTACACCACTATTTTTGCTTCTACTTCTCCCACAGCAATCCTTTAATCGACACACATTTTTGGCATTTGACACAGTAAAAAAAAAGAAATTGGTGAAATAAAAAATTGGTTATATTCAATGATGATTATTGATCATTTAACACACACACACACACACACACACACACACACACACACACACACACACACACACACACACACACACACACACACACACACACACACACACACACACACACACACACACACACACACACACACACACACACACACACACACACACACACACACACACACACACACACACACACACACACACACACACACACACACACACACACACACACACACACACACACACACACACACACACACACACACACACACACACACACACACACACACACACACACACACACACACACACACACACACACACGTTTAAGGAGAAAAAAGAGTGAATGCAACAACTTTATATTAAACTTGATTTTGTCATGGTAATATCAAGGTAAATATGTTTTATGAGCCAAGTTCCACAAACCTTGAGTAAAACGTATTGTATTGATGATCTGGGTATTGACCATATATACTGATATTGTTTTATTGACCAGATCTACTGTTCTCTGACAATGCGTTACAGAAGTAATAAATGACTTTAATGCATTGATTTTTGCTGTAAAGCAGTATTTTTAACCTGGATTAAAATAGTCATTTTTATTTAGTTTTTCTTCATATAAATTCACTAAAATCACTGTAAGATCAGCAGCAATGAAATGTCTGTGCAAAAAAAAATTTGGCTCCTCAGACAGAAGATAAAGATGAGTGAACCTGCAGAAACGTTGGATAACACATTCTCCACACGGACACGCACTCATTACTTTGAAACATAAGGATTTGAAGAACATGGTGGTCAAATGTACTTTGTGTGCTCCACCTAAAGAAGTGTCCCCTTCCTGAAATAGCAGCAGTAATTTAACATTTACAGAGGTGCTATAGTAACATGAAGTTAACAAGGAAGCAAGAGAGTGGAGATAAAACCACAAAACAGACTAAATTAACATTCTCCTGCTCTGAGATTCTTTCTCAGCATCAAGAGGTTAGAAGACTTGTTGTGGAAGACATGAAAACCACTTTAAACAGTGGCATCTTTTTGAAAACTTGTCAGTAAGATCCCTGTTGTAACTAGCAGCAATAATGACAAAGGTGAGTTATATTTACATTGATGAATCCATATTTCCTGTTATTTTGCTGAGAGCAACTTAAAAGTAATGCAGTAGCAGTGTAATGCCTTACATTTTAGATACAGTAATAGTGTAATGTAATGACTTACTCTGAAACAAGTAATAAATAACACATTACAAGTTTTGAAGTGACTTGCCTGACAGTTCTGAAGAAGCCTTTCGGATGAAAGGTGAAACGTCTTCAAGCTCAAAGAAAAAGTCCAGTTGCTTACTTTTTAAACTCTTTGACTACAATGACCTGGATGAGTGAGAATCTACACAGACATCTTACCTGACACTACTTTTACCTGGCAGCGAGGTCCCTGCAGAGCCTCCACTCCTGCCTGGCTCTCTGTCTGTGTCCGAATCTGTTGAGCTGCAGCCACACGGTGACGAGCAGCTGGAGCAGCGATACAGCTCCCAGCAGCCTGTAGCAGCTCCTGATGCTCCCGTCATCTGTCCCCAGCCCCGACACACGCAGCTAGGATGAAAACAGAAAATGACGTGAAATGCAGGGGTGGAAAGTAACTTAATACATTTACTCTGGTCACTGGAATTGAGTGGCTTTTTGTTTGGTTTTCAGAATTGCTCATTTTCTGTTTGCTTAACCCATTTAAGCACAGATTTTTTATTATAACAGTTGAGTCACTAACAACCATGTTATACATCTATTATCTATTCTATATCTATCTATATCTATTTTTTTTCCATTTTTTACTCCTTTCTTTGCAGAAAATAGCATTTTAATGGCTATTATAGTTGCCACTTGCACATAAATCTGCCCATAAAACAAAAATCTATTATCTCATTTACACAATTCTTTTATGGGGGATTATTCTAGAGACTTGAATGATTAAATAGATGTATACATGTCAGGGTAGAAAATCATAAAAATCTATAATATGACTCTTTCTATGAGGGATTGTCTTTGCCATGTTCTCAGGAGGAAAGGACAGGAAGTTGATGATGTACTGTAAGATGAAGTAAGAAAATAAAAGTCATAGATTTAAAGGCTCACAGGCGTCAAAGGATTAAGTACATATTGTTGGAAGTAATGTACTTTGTATTTTAAATAGTTTCTGTTACAAAGTACAAAATAGAGGAACAATAAAAAGGAAGGTATAAAGGAAGAAAAAAGAAAGTTAAAAAAAGGAAGAAATGTAACCCTTTTGTTAGCGAATTATGGTGTGTTTCATAATTTCTTATATCAACGGCACTGATAATTTTCATAATGTTTGTGTGGATTAATATGAGGTGCGTAGGTTGGTAGGTTTAGATATGTGTTTTGCTGTATTGGGGGGGAAGAAAACTGAAAATTTGAATGTGGTTTACAGTAATGTCAATGCATGATCTTGTCTAGACTCAATATAAAACATGCAAGTACTTCTGCTAGAGTAGATTTGATCAAACATTTCCTAACACTTGCACATATTTTTAGATTGCAAAAGTATCAAAGAACTGTTTGTCAAGGACATTATCTTTTCTCTGTAACATTTAGAGCTCTCTTCATTGTTGTTTCCATGGACACCATGAATGCCGCAAAGGCATGTTGACAATGTTTTGGTTCTGATTTGTAGAATGTATAAAGTATATGGAAGTTACAGTAACATAATCTCATTTATTCTGTATGTTCAAGGGAAATTGATGTTATCAGACATCAAATACACGACCGTTCAAAGGTTTGGGGTCACCTTGAAGTTTCCTTATTTTTGAAAGAAAAGCACTGTTTTTTTTCAATGAAGATGACTTGAAGTGAAACACACTATACATCGCTAATGTGGCAATTGACTATTCTAGCTGCAAATGTCTGGTTTTTGGTGCATCAATATCTACATATGTGTATAGAGGCCCATTTCCAGCAACTATCACTCCAGTGTTCTAATGGTACAATGTGTTTGATCATTGTGTCAAAGCTAATGAATGAAACACAGCTGACAACAGTTTAGCTGCATAGGGAAGCTATAAAACTGACCTTCCTTTGACAAAAGCAAAGTTTGAAGGAAACAATTATTATTTCAAATATAAATCATTATTTTAACCTCATCAATGTCTTGACTATATTTTCTATTCATTTACTCAAGGGGGTAAACAAAAGTGTGACATTTCATGGAAAACACAAAACTGTCTCCAACTGACTGATTAAACTGCTGAACAGTAGTGTATGGTCTGAAAAATCTACCAAGGAGTCTAAAAAATCTGAAATGGAAAATGTGCAGGAGGCCTGACAGGCAATAGACAGAAAGGTGTATTTACATAGCTGATCCCAGCCACCCTCTTGGACAGGTGATAGAAGGAGCTGCTGATGTAGAACATGGCCACGTGGAGCCGGTGCAGGAGGACCAGGCCCTGCCGCAGGACCGACACGGTTGGGAGACACGCCCTCCTCTGGGGTTCTGACAACAGCCCCACTGCCTTCTGGGTCCACCTCCTCAGCCGGGACTCCAGGCTCCACGGCCTGGACGTGGCCTGCTGCCGTCTCGCAAGGCCCCGACGGTCCTGTTCACCTTCCAGCTCATTCTCCAGACAGACCAGGATCTTGTCCAGCAGGTACGGCAGAAAGGTGCGGCAGAGGACAAAGACGCCTCGCCTGACCCGGGAAGGGATCCGACGTTTACTGGGATTCACCTGGACAATGTTAACATACTCCTCACCCAGAGTTTGGTAACCTGTAAAGAACAAAAAAACACAAATCAACATGATCTAATGACAAGACGAACAGGTGAACACACCTTTGATGTTGGTTTGCTCCATCTACCTGAGAACGTGGTTAAACCGTAGTACGTGATGTCCGATAGCAGCTCGATCTCTTTCCTCCAGTCCAGCCATCGTTTGGATCCTTCAGGGAAAGGAAAGAATGAACTTCCTCCCGGTAGTGACCGAAAATATAGTCAGCTAATATCACGTTTTAGTCTTTTGTACTGTTTTAATCAGTGGAACACAGTTTAAATTATAGTCCTATCTTTGTCAGTTTCATTCAGACCATATTTTCATAAAAATGGAGCCTAATCTGGGGCAACACGGCAGGGGTTAGCGCTGTTGTCTCACAGCAAGAAGGTCACAGGTTCAAGATCTCTTTGGTCCTGGGTCTGGGACCTTTCAGCGTGGAGTTAGCATGTTCTCCCTGTGTCTGTTTGAGTTTGGTGTGAGTGAATGGTGTGTGTGCCCCACGATAGGCTATCCCTGCCTCTCACCTGTAATGTGCTGCGATTGGCTCCAGCAGACCCCTGCGACCCGAATGAGGAATAAGCTGGTATAGAAAATGACTGATTGAATGGAGCCTAAACTTTGCTAGAAAAAGTATTAAACGATCATATTTCCTCAGTGTACATTTCAACAAGAATCTTTTATTTATTTATTTTTATTATATTTAATTTTTTTTATTTAGTTTTAGCCACTTACAAGAAAATTATATTTAGTTAGTCACACTTTAGTCATTTTGTTTTAAAATTTAATAATGGAATAAAATGCTTTACACAAATACACAAACATAACATGATGCACTACTTTAATAAATTGATGCTAAACATAATAATACGCATGTGCTTATTAGATTAATAACAAATGCTATAGTAATATTACAGTCTGCATAATGAATACTTTTACTTCAAGTACATTATAGTGGTAATACTTCCGTGCTTATGCTTTTAGTTGTAATCGATTATTTCTCTACAAGTTCTACGTGGCAAGTAAAAGATCAGAGTATTTGACAACTAAGCAGCTAAAGTGAGTTGTGCAGGTGAAGCTGACTTAAAGCACACATCTGAGTTAATTGTTGAACAAACTTACCTGCAAGTGTCTGAAAAGCTTCGTTGGCGGTGTTTCGCAGATACGTTTGGTGATATTCGTCCTTCTGACTGGACCGAATCAGCTGCGACTGGTTTGCAGGCGCGAGAGGCATCGTGAGCACAACGAGCTAACAGTTAGCATAACGAGCTAACGCCACCTAGTAGAAATACAAATATCACAGCTCGTGATGAGCTCATCGTTATGTTCACTGCTGGTAAACCGGTAACCACTGATATAACAGTTAACACCTGGAATAGCAGTGCTACAGCTTCAATGAGCCAACACCAGGAAGCACGTGACGGGAAGTTAATTTATTTTTCTTCTCATGTTGTTCTGATCATTAATGCATAATATAACTGGATACTGGAGACTGAAAAAATGGTCGCCATTCTTTTCAATGTGAATTGCTCGCCCGGCGCATACACCGAAAAGGTTCCTTACTTCCGGGTTTATTTCCGCGTTATATGGCCCATAGAGACTGCGCAGTAGAGTCAACCCATGATGCTCTGGGGCCTCCCATCATGAAAGATGAGAACGTGTAAATTGCGAACAAAACTCACATTTGAGTCGTTTAATTCACTTGCGAACCACATTAAAACATGTCGAAGATGAATAAATAGTTACAAAAAATATAATAAAAAATATTAATAAAAAACCCATCTACACCAGGACCACGCTGCGTCATACAGCTGTGACGTCACGCCAGAATAGTGCGTTTTCCAGAGCTTCTCTGGCCGTTAGAAAGGTTTTTGACGGATAAAAAGTACAAATATCTATATATAAATCTAGAATACAAATATTATTAATTAACAGGGTTATAGTTGGGGATGTCCTGTCAACAGTTTTATAGGCTTCTCTTTTATTATTGCAGTTAATCTTTGTTGCAGTTATTTTTTGTTGCAGTACCAACGAGTGGCCACTGGAAAAATATCGGCGGTACCCTATCCACGTTTTATAATACATCCATGGACGTTTTATGGCTGTTGATAACCGACGTTACGGTGCTTTACCGCCACCTACTGCGTTGGAGCGTGGACCCATTGTCTTCCACAAGTCCATAGAAATTTTAATAAATAATAATAATTATACACATTATAAATAAAGTACAATTAGCTTGAGCAATAAAATAATCTAATAATAACAATTATAATGATAATGCAAATTATAAATTAAATAATATTAACTTAAACAATAAAAATTACAAAATAAATAACAATTATACAAATTATAAATAAAAATCAAACAAAAATATAACAAATGTAAATAATTATAATAATTTCAATACAAATAGAAATTATACATATTAAATAAATAATGAACATTAACAAACATACATAACAATTATAATACACATAAAAAATACAAAACATTAAACAATACAAACAAAAACAAAAATACAAACAAAATTTAAACAATAATATAATAAATAACCACTAAATCCTTTCAGTTAGCTCAGATTTTTTTTTAAACTTGAAGACACTTCCTAGACCAACTGTAAAACAGTCTGTGCTGTGACTTCCTCTTAAATAAGTCTTGTTCTTCTAAGTATTTAAGGCAGCACAAAATGACTCCACTGATTCTTCCTCCTGGCATTGCTCACACACCCTGAGGGATGTTTCTCTATGAGCTGCAGTGTGTTTTTGAGCCCAGCTGGTGCTACCCTCTGTCTGGTTAAAACTCTCCTCTTCCTGGTTCTATTGACTGACGTTACTGTTCCTACTTCTGAATGAAATGCATAAAAGTATCTTCATGATGTTTTCTTTGTAGACATTTTAATAATATTGTGGCAGTTTACAAAACAAAAATGACATGGTAAAAATTTCAATACAAAGCCTTTATTTCTGGACAAGAGACAGTGATGTAATGTAACAAACTTTCAGCTCTTAAATACTTGTTAGCGAAATAGTATGATAATACTACTAATAATTAATATGCCATTGACCAAGTGCACCAAGATGTTTTAAATAGGGGGCAGCCAAATAAAAATAATGACACCATCTTTTAAGGGGGTGCACACAGAAACAGAGCAAAATAGAATTGTAAATGCCCAGTGGGACATTTTCAAGAATTAAGAATCAAAATACAAACTGTGTGGGCGTATGGTAAACAACAGTAGGCTAACATCGTTAGCTAACAATGTTAGTCTGCTGGTGATTTGCCGTTTGCTTTGTTTTCCCTTGTTGGCTACGTGCATATCACATGAGCAGAACACCATAGGCATGGCTTGATATTTTAATGCTCAGATAACTTTGTAATGAGCTAAACGATCTTGTCTTTATATCTTTGCATTCAATCAGACATTTAAAAACATTTGTTCTACTAACAGCCCTGGCCTAGAAATTGGTCTTTATTTACCCCCGCCAACAGCGAAGAAACGTTAGAAACCTAGTGGCTAATAGACTTCCACCCTGAATTAGAGTTTACTGTAACATATTTTGTCAGGTGTCCAAAATATTAGAAAGCTTCAACAAATGATGAACTGATGGTAAATAAAATATACATTTTATAGACAGCCACAAAAGTATGGCCAACAATTGGTTGTGAAATAAAGCTACAACATTATGCATAAAGAGGGGCAATGAACATAGCTTCTGTATCCTCCCTCCAGAATGAGGGAGGAAGTGCTGATGCTGGACAAAGGGACTCTGGGTGTAGCATCTGTATCCTCACTTCAGAAAGGAGGAAGGAGGTGCTAGTGCTAGAGAAAGGAGCACTGGGTTTAGGGTCCTCACTTCAGAAAGAAAGAAAGAGATGCTGATGCCGGAGAGAAGGACACTATGTGTAGCATCTATATCCTTCCTCTATAGAAACAAGGAAGGAGGAGGTGATGCTGGAGAGAGGGGCACTGGGTGTAACATCCATATCCTTACTCCAGAAAGGGGGAAGGAGGTGCTGTTGCTCCATAGAGGGGTACTGGATGGTGTCCCCCCAGAAATCAAAAAGGAGGAGGTGGTACTGGAGAAAGGGGTATTGAATCCACATCCCCATCAGACCCTGTGTCCACTGGAATGGACATTACATATTTCTTTCTCTGAACCAATAAAAATCCCGTAATTGAATGATATCAGCACTGATTGGATCCTGATCATTCAATCACAATCTTGTCATGACTTGTAAAATGTAAAATCTAAATGGAATGCAAAACAGTTGAAGGGTGAGCAAATGAGATGACAAATGACATTGAGGTACAGGAGACAGACAGCCTCTCCATGATGCCATATGCAGTAGATGCTTGGAGCTTCCACTCGAAGAGAACCTTTGCATGAAACAAATGGTGCCATTTCATGGAGCTCTTTCTGTCAAGCAATTCATCAAAGGCAAGCAGCACCCATGGGCGGGGAAGATATACTTCCTGTGTGGTAAAAGTGACATGGCCACCAGAGTTATCACAAAAGCAAAGGAGGCACCTGGGACTTGGAGCTGGACCGGTGTGCCATCTTAGCCAGCAAATCACTGAGGCCAACCACAAGTTGTGTTTTGAAAACTATTTCACAACCTACAATCTTCTGGAGCTGCTGGCTGAGAGGGAATTCTTGCCGATGGGACAGCAAGGGTCTCTCACTTTGCCAGGCCTCCTTTACAGCTTCCTCAAAGCTTTTTGGCCATCTCTTTGATGGCCAAAAAGCCTTGAGGAAGCTGTGATGAAGCTGTAAGCTGTGATGGTAGGGTGCCACTGGTCAAATGGTATTATATCAGACCAGTTCTCATGGCCTCCAACTTTGGTTCTGTTGACAAAATGGAAGAAGTGGTGGGGCAAAAAGAAGGCCCAATATGTGATGGTGTCCCATCCAGAGGTGGTTAAGCTGTACAATGAAGCAATGGGTGGCATTGACCTTGATCAACTCAGTCTGTACTCTACAGACATTCGATCAAAAAAGTGGACCCTGAGAGTGATAACACATGTTTTGGACATGGCTGTGGTCAACAGTTGGTTGAGTACAGGCTGGATGCCAAAAGGGCCAATATGAAGATGAAAGACACCCAGGACCTCCTCTATTTCAAGATTATTCACGAATAAAATCAATCAATAAATCTAGTTCATTCTAGTAACTCTAGTTCAGAACTGTACACAGACTCATAGACATGCAAACATCCAGTTCCAGATGTTTAGGTTATCAAACATATCCTCAATCCAGAAAGGAGGAAGGAGGAGGTGATGCAGGAGAGAGGGGCATTGAACGTATCTTCACTTAAGAAACAGGGGAAGGAAGCACTGATGCTGGAGACAGGAGGAAGGAGGTGCTGGTGGTGCTGAAAAGGGGGGCACTGGGTGTAGTATCCATTCCAGAAAGGAGGAAGGAGGTGCTGGTGCTAGAGTAAGGGGCATTGGGTGCTGTGTCCATGTCCTCACTTATGAAAGGAGGAAGGAGGTGCTAGTGCTGGAGAGAGGGGCACTGGTTCTAGCATTCATATCCTCATTCTAGAAAGGTAGAAGGAAGTGATGATGCTTGAGAAAGGGGAAATGGGTGTAGCCTCCATATCCTCACGCCAAAAAGAAGGAGGTGCTAATGCTGGATAGAGAAGCACTGGGTGTAGCACCCATATCCTCACTCCAGAAAGGAGGAAGGGGGTGCTGGCACTGGAAAGGGGGGCACTGGTTGTAGCATATATGTCCTCACTCCAGGAAGGAGAAAGGAGGAAGGAGGAGGTGATGCTGAAGAGAGGGGCATTGAACATAGCTTCTGTATCCTCACTTCAGAAAGGACGAAGCATGTAGTGTCCACATCCTCACTCCTGAAAAGAGATACTAATGTTGAAGAACAGGGCAGTGGGTGTTGCATGCATATCCTCACTCCAGAAAGGAGGAGTGATGCTTTGAAGCATTGAACATAGCTTCTGTATCCTCACTCAAGAAGGGAGGAAGTACTGATGCTGGAGAAAGCAGCAATGGGTGTAGTAAAGATATCCTCACTCCAGAAGGGAGGAAGGAGGTGCTGGTGCTGGAGAGAGAGGCACTGGGTGTTGCATCCATATCCTCATTCCAGACAGGAGGAAGGAGGAGGCATATCCATATCCTCTCTCCAGAAAGAAAAAACGAGGAGGTGATTCTGGAGAGAGGGGCACTAGGTGTAGTGCCTGTTTCCTTACTCCAGAAATGAGGTGTTGAAGAAGAGTGAGTTGCTTTTAATCAGGATGAAGACAAGGATGGTGGTAGTGGTGATGAGGCAGCAGGTCGAGATGAGGAGGTATTTGATGGTGATGAGGAGACAGAAGGTGTTGGGGTGAAGAGGAGCAAGCTGAAAGGAATGAAAGAGAATATAAAAATACAAAGAAAATAAAATGGTACATTCAGTCAGAAAGTTATTCCAACATCATTAGTATATTCTTTTAAAATGATTCATCTGATCTAATTTATTTAGTTTAAATGTATTTTATTGTATCATACCTCACAGGGAATTTGGAATGCTCTCATCACTGTAGTTGTTCCTCCCCTGGAAACATCTGGTCTCTCCTCAGCTGCCACCTGTTGTAAAACCTCCATCACACCAGGCTGCCTTTTGTTTTTTTTGCTGTTTATTGCTGCCTCAAAATGTCTTTTGTGGATTCAGGTGAAATAGATCCCCCTGACTCAGGGTTTTCTCTTTGCTGTAAGCTCCCAGCATGTATCAGCTCAGCTCCCAAACTGGTAATAGATGCTGGTGCTGTCTCTGTCCAGTGCTTCTACTGTGTTTGACAAAATGCAGTTGACCCCTCCAGTGACAGATCTGACAATGTTCTGAAATACCTGGTCCAGGATCTTGATCGTCTTGACAGAGCAAAGCAGTCTTTTAAGAACATCTCCGATAGCACCTTGTGCACTGTCCTCGATATCTTTATCAGTGATGTCGAAGGTGTCTCTGAGCAGCTCTGGTCTCTCTGAGCAGCTCAGAGGGCAGGTTGTGATCTCCAGGATCTGCCTTGCAGTCCTGGAAACTGCAAACTGCCTTGCAGTCCTGGAAACAGGACTGTGAGGCTGTGGGTGATGCCCTCTATAAAGACCTCATATACCTCCCAGCACACTTTGACATCCCTGTCAAAAAGGCCAGCCTTCATGTCTTCCAGTTTACTGCAAAAAAAAAAAAAAAAAACTAAGCAAATAAGAAACAAATGTCAGATTGTACACACAAAGGTAGCCTACCTGTTAACAGGCATTTCGGTGGAGTCAGATAAGTCACATTTTAGAGAAGCTGAGGAAAAATTCTTCAAGGATAACCTTTAAATCATCATCCAGGCCAAAAAGATCTGCTGCTCCTCTGTAGCTCTCCTGGTCTAGTTAAGTTTGTTGGGATGTTGGAACAACCTTGTAGTGTTGTGCCTCTGCTTCCAGTAGGTCTGGGGAGGGACTTGATGTGCCAAGTCCTGATGTGGCAAGGCTCCGCTCAAACACTGTAGGAATCCTGATGAGGGAGGATGATTGAATTCAAGTCAGTTTTATGAGTATCACTTATAATCACTATAATCACTAATCATAGATAAACGTCAGGGGGCTATACAGTCTGTAGAGCAATACAACATCACCTGTCCACAGAGCCGCTGAGACCTGACCCAACTGAAACATCATCAGCTTGGTGTGAAAAAGTTCCTTATCTTCAACTGCAACTGGTATTCTGTTAGAGATGAATGTAGGTCAACTGTAAGACCCTACTGTGTTGCAAAAATATAAAATCTTAACAAATGAAAATATCTTATTTTTGATACAATTAGCCCGATATTGAGTAGAATTATCTTTAATTATCTAATTGCAATGACAGATCATTTTTCAAGCATATTTGGTAATGGAAATAATTTGATAATAAATGATAATCTAAGTTCTTCTTCTGCCACTGATTTAACATCAGAGGACAAACTACTCTGATATTTTATTTGATTAAAAGTAAAAAATACTGTCATCTAAAAATTCTCAATAAAAAGTAAAAGACCTGAATTCACTATATTAAAAAAGTCTAGCATTATTATCAGCAAAATGTACTTAAAGTATATTGATTTCATGTACAATATTAAAATCTGCATTCAAAAGTAATTCATCACCAGGATACACACTTTATTAGTCTATGAGTCTGGTGCGTTTCCATTTATATGCTATTTTATATTTCCACTCTACTACATTTCAGAAGAAATATTGTACTTTTTATTCCACTACATTTATTTTTTATTTTTAAGTTTTAGTTAATTTTTAAATGCAAAATTAAACATTTTACATAAAAACATGATTTTATATTATATAATCTATATCTTATTAAATTGTTGTATTTTTTTAAATGTACACTTTGTGTGAAAGATTCCAAATATAATCTAAATATAAATCTTTTACTATTAATTTACTAGTATCTTAAAATGGCTTCACATTGATAAAGTAAAATATTAAAATGCTTAAAAATATTTAGTAATTAAAACCAAGTAGTATATTATAAAATAGTAACAGCAATAATAGTCTCCATACATATATATTTTGCTGCTAATACTTCAGTACTTTTATTTAAGTTGGCTAACATTTTCAATTCAAGACTTTCATTTCTCTTTTTACTTGGATAAAGGATCTCAGTACTTTATTAACTACTGCATACAAGGTAACATTTACCTTTAGAGGCCTGTAAGTAGCTATGACACAGCCTAAAATGGAAATACTCAAGTAGAGTAGCCTACTGCTGATTAAAAGATTAACTTATTAACTTACCTCATGGTGTTGACCAGTTGTGTTGCAGGGTGGAAACAATTTCTGTGTGGAGACATTTCCCTGGTTCTTCATTTGTTGACTTGTTTCCATGTTTAGTTGTAGAATCATAGCTGAAACAAATCTCTGCAAAGCTCTGAGATGCTGTTCAGTGTGTGTGTGAAGAAGAAATGATTGTGATTATCAAACACATTCTACACACAGTAACAGCATAATAAAAACATGTTTATATTCAAATCCTGACTCCTGGTTGAGACTTGAAAAATGTCTTTTTGATTTAAATTTCAAAAGAAATATACATCCAAACACAGAGAATTTACTGACTGAGTAAAGTGTTGTATTTTACTCAGTAATGTCTCAGAACATACATGGTACACTTTTGTGTTTGCTGCATCAAACTACACAATCACTAAGGCGTACAGGAAGATGTTTCAAGTAGGAGGGGCAGCCAAAAAACAATTAAATCATCATAAAGAATAAAATCATCTTTTATGTAAGGTGTGTGTATAGCAGAGGAATGTGATGTGTATGTAGTAAATTACTGACTAAACAGTAAGATTTGACCAAGTAGACAGCACACAGATGGAGCATATCATTCATCCTTTATCTCAACTTCACTTCTCATTCTCTGTTATTCAACTTACGTTATCAAAAGTCGCTATCTCACCAATGTATTACAACAGTATGTGAGCGCCCTCTCAAGGCCACTGGACATTAACAGAAAGGTAAATACAACTTCTTTGAGAATTAAGAATTAAAATACAAACTGTTGTGGCACAACAACAAGCACACATCATTTTGTTATTGCAACTGAATTTCACAAGTAGACTGCAAAAAAAAACTGCATGGCAGCAGTGCTACTAAAGAAAACATTGAAGATTTTCTGTTACAAGTGCAAAATATATCACCTACACAGCAACAGTGATGAAACAAGACACCGATGTCTTACCTAAAATTAGGAAGCATGGATCTATATTGGGGAATTTATCTCTTTGAGGTCCGCACCAAGAAAAAAGCAATGGACCAAATTTTTCTTAGCGTTTTTTACTCACTTAGGATAACAATAACAACAATCAACTGTTTTTCCAAATTAAAAAAATAAAAAATAAATAAAATTAATAAACATACTGCTCAAAGACACAGAACCATCTAGAGGATTTTTTTTAGCATAGTGCAACTAAACCAAGTGGTAGCGATGGCTCATTCAGGTTGAGTTAAGCTCAATGCATTATTCAATGAGATATAGTGACTCAAAGTGTGGTCTACCAAACAGTTACACAGAACCTTATGGTGTAAATATGATAAAATACAAGGTTCATTTATTGAAAAACTACAGATACAATATGGTATGTACACAGAACATTAACAACATCAACAAAAGGCAACTTACTGCTTTAAGCAGTTTACCACTCCAAGGTTTAACCATCCTTTAAAAATATTCTCAAATTCTGTTTAATCTCTTCATCTCTCCTTGCAATCTCCCCATCATTCTTGCCAGCCTCTACAACAAGCTCTGCAGCTGCCATAGTAAACAACATTAGCTAACAACATTGGCTAACAATGTTAGCATACAGTGATTTGCCATTTGCGTCTTGTTTTCCCATCAGCAGCCTTGCATTTTACATGACCAGGCTACCATAGCCATGACTTGATATTTTAAATGCTCTGGTAGCATTCTAATTAGCTAACAGTCTCATCTGTATATCTTTGCATTCAATTAGACATTAAAAACATTGGTTCTAATAACAGCACTGATCTGGTCTTTATTTACCAACCAATAACGAGACTGGACTGGCGTATATATTAGAGAATTTACACACATTTCATCCAGTATTCAAAAGAACACACATCTTCAACAAATGATGAACAACGGATTTTAGTTAAATACAATATACATTTTATAGAATGTCACAGTCTACAAAATAAAGGTATGTTTTGCATTTTGGATTTACGTTAAGGTTTGACTGACAGTTGGTTATGAAATAAAGCTACAACATTATGCAGCCTACCCACCATCATCTCATATCATCCCATATCCAGTTGTCAGTCAGTCAGTCAGTCATTTTCTATACCTGCTAATTCCTCATTAGGGTCACATGGTCTGCTGGAGCCAATCCCATCACATTACGGCGAGAAGCAGGGATACACCCCAGAGGGTCACCAGCCAATCGTGGGGCACACACACCATTCACTCACACATTCACACCTACGAGCAATTTAGAGTCTCCAATTAACCTCAGCATGTTTTTGGACTGTGGGAGGAAGCCGGAGTACCTGGTGAAAACCCACACAGACACAGGGAGAACATGCAAATTCCACACAGAAAGGTCCCAGACCCAGGACCAAGGAGGTCTTGAACCTGCGACCTTCTTGCTGTGAGGCAACAGCTCCACCATGTCGCCCATATCCTGTTGTTATGTATTTATTTCTCTTGCCTTCAGAGCTATGTTTGGTGTGCATTTTGGATTTCAAAAGATTCATTGTTCAGGTTTTAATCTGATCTCATATGACAGACTTTTTTATGTAAAAATACTCCAACTAAAGAATAATTTAGTCACAAGTTTGTTAATTTTAAGAACACTGTCAGGCAACCCCTGCCTCTCTGACCACAACAAACAATTCTTATGGCGGCCTTTTCAGATGTTGTGATTAACCCTCATGTCGTGTTTCCGGTCAAATCTGACAGTTTCACAGATTTTGTCTCTGAAAAAATGTGGTTACTTTGATCAGATTTATCTAAAATTCTGTAACCTGAAGTTTTGTCCGCTCGTTCCGTCGGGCGTGTGGGTGAAAAGGAAGACAGGTTACAGTTGACAAAGGAACTTCTTTTTATTTTCCAGACAACTTTTCAGGTGACTCCGTAAGTCCGCCTTTTCTTCTCATGTCCCCCAATAAAAATAGTCTGGAGGGGACCGAGAACCAAAGATCATTAATACTAGAAATCATAAATGTCCTTACAAAACAATATATTTCTCACAACCCATATTAAATAAAATAAACAATATTTGTCCATAGTCCATAACATAGAAATAATAGTTTACAATTCCATGACTTTGTCCACAAAGAGGATTTCAGCAGAAAATAACTTCTGTTAATTTACATACAATTTTGTGTGTTTTATTCAACTTTTGTATATTCTTGGTCTGCCTGGTCAAACATTACAGATCATTAGAAATTAATGGGGGAGACCAGAATTAAACTCAGGTACATTTAAATTTGTCTACATCAGGAGTGAGTAATCCTGGTCCTGGAAGCACTGTGTGTGCAGATTCTTGTTCCAACCAAACAGGAACACTGCTGATTCTATTAATCAACCATTAGGGCCCTTGCTATGGAGTTTCATTAGTAAAATCACATGTGTTCCTGCTCGGTTGGAACAAAAACCTGCACCCAGGGTTGCCCACCCCTGGTCTACATAGTGAGGCTCTTAATTTATATATTTGATGAGACTGATGAACATTGTAATTTTATTGTTCTTGTTAGTTGTTTTTTAATGTATTAAGACATGATTTGGAGTATTGTGATTGTTTCTTATTGTGTTTTTCAGAACTCAAATTCAAAATTTATAAGTTCAGATCAATAAGACATACAGAGCATAAATAACAAATAGAAGTGTAAAACTTCTAATGTTTAAAAGAAGTTATCTTGATTAAAAAAACAGGAATACCAGACTGATTAACATGAAACAAACACAACATGAGGTGAACTAAAGACAATTAACAAGTGAACCAGCCCAGAATAGACAAACCAAATACTGGCTCTAGATAAGGACTTCTGCATGTTTTTGTGAGTTGATTCGTTGAGTTAGTTGCAACCTCACCACTGTGCCTTTAAAGTTACATTCAATGCTGCAGTATCAAATGTTGTTCCTCTATGACGTTTGATGTGACCCATGCACCCATTCTTCTGCCTGCCTTAAGTAGGTTAAACACATTCATTCATTTCTTCCTTCAGCACAGCGCTGCTAGAAGCTGCCTGAAAAGTTGCAGAACCAGTTTCTTTGTCTCCTCAGTGCTGCTCCCTGAGCCTGTGAGGTGTACTATAACCACTGCAGACGACATCCTATTATAAGGCCACTCCTCTGCTTTTACTGCATCTTTCCTCAGCACTTGGATCAACCCTTGGACGAGCTTCCCCACCACCCCGCAAACCAGGAAGTTGAACTTTGCTCTGAGTGTGAGGGGAGGAGCTGGATATTTCTTTCCCCTTTTCCTTATAACTTGGCAGTCGCTCATCGCAGATGGAAGGTGAGCGCTGTGGGAAGCACTTTGCCGCTTGGACTAAACCACTAATGAGCAGAAGGAGTGTCTGGGATCTGGACAGGTAGGAAACTACATGAGTATCTGTGTGCAGCAAGGTGTGCTGCTCTACCTGCAGCATGTTTACGCTGGTTTAACACAGCAGCCTGTGCAGGGTTTGGAAAGCTGATCATGTTTGGTTAGAACAGGAGTTTTACTCAGCATCAACATGCATTATTTGATTATTTGTGTTCCCAGCTTGTGTCCCTGAAGTTGATTCTAATAGACAGGGACAGTCAAACTTTCTCTCGTCTATTTATCTGGGTTCTTCCTCAGTGACTTATTCTCATTATTATAGAAGTTGATGAATCTGATGGATCAGATCTGACTTTTAGAGGTAGATGTAACCTGGGATGATGACAGCAGCAGTGCTGCTTGGACTCAGATTCCTTACTTAAGTAAAAGTAGAAATACTGTCATCTATAAATACTCAATCACAAGTAAAATCCTGAATTCAGAATACATTTTGCTGATAAATAGTATCAGCAAAATGTACTTAAAGTGTCAAAGGTAAAATTATTTATTATATTATGTTTTATAACTAAACTTCAGAGCATTAAAATGTTTTAGTTGATCAATTTAGAAAACAGTAAGTAAGTACTGCATCATATTAGATTCTACACATAAGTATCACATTTGTTTGACCCTCCTTTGCATAGTGTTTCCATATGGCAACAATTACTTTATCTTAATTTTTCTAGAAAGCTGTGATCTAAAATCTATGATTTTACAGTTAGGTGTGAAAAGGGGGCTTTTTTTTTTAAGGATGTGGTTACATCCTTAAAAAATAAAATCAGCAAATCACAGTTTGTTTATGGACATATCTGAGTGAGCATCACTGTCTCAACATATTTTACCATGTCTAAGTAATATTTCATCCAATAGAGTGTTAATACACTGTATATAGCATATAACACAAAAATAATTAAACATTAAAAACAATATATATATATATATATATATATACCGGCCACTTTATTAGGTACACCTGTCCAACTGCTCGTTAACACTTAATTTCTAATCAGCCAATCACATGGCGGCAACTCAGTGCATTTAGGCATGTAGACATGGTCAAGACAATCTCCTGCAGTTCAAACCGAGCATCAGTTTGGGGAAGAAAGGTGATTTGAGTGACTTTGAACGTGGCATAATTGTTGGTGCCAGAAGGGCTGGTCTGAGTATTTCAGAAACTGCTGATCTACTGGGATTTTCACACACAACCATCTCTAGGGTTTACAGAGAATGGTCCGAAAAAGAAAAAATATCCAGTGAGCGGCAGTTCTGTGGGCGGAAATGCCTTGTTGATGCCAGAGGTCAGAGGAGAATGGCCAGACTGGTTCGAGCTGATAGAAAGGCAACAGTGACTCAAATAACCACCCGTTACAACCAAGGTAGGCAGAAGAGCATCTCTGAACGCACAGTACGTCCAACTTTGAGGCAGATGGGCTACAGCAGCAGAAGACCACGCCGGGTGCCACTCCTTCCAGCTAAGAACAGGAAACTGAGGCTACAATTTGCACAAGCTCATCAAAATTGGACAATAGAAGATTGGAAAAACGTTGCCTGGTCTGATGAGTCTCGATTTCTGCTGCGACATTCGGATGGTAGGGTCAGAATTTGGTGTCAACAACATGAAAGCATGGGTCCATCCTGCCTTGTATCAACGGTTCAGGCTGGTGGTGGTGGTGTAATGGTGTGGGGAATATTTTCTTGGCACTCTTTGGGCCCCTTGGTACCAATTGAGCATCGTTGCAACACCACAGCCTACCTGAGTATTGTTGCTGACCATGTCCATCCCTTTATGACCACAATGTACCCAACTTCTGATGGCTACTTTCAGCAGGATAATGCACCATGTCATAAAGCTGGAATCATCTCAGACAGGTTTCTTGAACATGACAATGATTTCACTGTACTCAAATGGCCTCCACAGTCACCACATCTCAATCCAATAGAGCATCTTTGGGATGTGGTGGAACGGGAGATTCACATCATGGATGTGCAGCCGACAAATCTGCACCAACTGTGTGATGCCATCATGTCAATATGAGTTCTGAAGGCAAAAGGGGGTCCAACCCGTTACTAGCATCGTGTACCTAATAATGTGGCCGGTGAGTGTATATATAAAATGATCAATGACAATTTAAACAGGAAGAATATTAAAATGCATTATTTTATGTTAAATCTTTACCTAAAGTAACTAAAGCTGTCAGGTAAATGAGGCGGAGAAAGACATATTCCCCTCGGAAATGTTGTGGAGTGAAATATAAAGTAACACCTCATGGAAATAGTACTAATGTAATGTAATGTTCACAAGGAGTTATGTTGATAAAAAAATCTAACACAACAAGAGGTGGTAATACATGTATTATTACAGTTTTTAAGATGAGTCTTAATGGAATGGCCAAATTTGACCAGGAACACCAGATTGATTAACATGAAATGAACACAACATCTCTAGTAACCCACCATAAGCTAATCATATTCTCCAAACTAACTGCAGTGTTTTATAAAACACTATGCAGAGTTTCATCTTTTGACAGAGCTCCATTCTGCCATCAGACCCACTGCAGTAAGCATGAAGCTGCCTTCAGTGATAGGCTTGATATTTAGTGAGAAACCAGTAATCAACACAAAGAAGTGACATTGGAAGACATTCCTGATACCCCAAGAACTTGAGCAGCATTTGTTGAAAATCATCTGGCTGGGGATGAAAGAAAAAGAGAGATCTGAGAATTGCTGCACAAAACAGAGCAGTGCAAAAAGTATTCTTTATAAAGTGCTCTGTATAAAATACTAATAGTAGATGTAAGATGTATGTAATATGTTTTGTCCACACAGTAACTCATTGGAGCTGTTCTGAGGCACTTGGTGGTTCAACACCTTACACCATGCTGACCCACTTCATGTTAGTTTTTAGAGTGTGTGTGGGTGGCAGGTTGTTGTCTGTAAAGGACATCCTGAAAGGACCCAACACACACACAAACACACACACACACCCACATACACACAGTGGAAGGAAGCGGGGGAACTGAGGCAGCACCTGCTGAGGTGGTTAGTGAGCAAGTTATTTCCATAATGACCTCAGACTACATCTGTTTCAGCTGCAGCAAGAAGCACAAGTCATGTCTTGGATTTATTCCATCCCATATATACATCCATACACACACATACAGTACATATAACATATTGGAGCACTGCATTCAAGCTTTGTGGAGATAATAAGTAGCATCTGGTTCCAGGAATGTCAGTGCTTTAGTCATATTAGCACAATAACTTATGTCTAACTTATACTTCATCTTTGTGAACAGGTATAAAAACCTAGAAGTGGACAAACAACAAAATACAGCTCTGGAAAAGAATAAGAGACCACTGCAAAATGATTGTTTTTTTCTAATTTTACTACTTATGGGTTTGGGCAAAAGATTTTTGTTTGAGTCTATAAACTATTGACATTTTCCAAATTCCAAATAAAATCATTAGTACATAGTTTAGAACATTTATTCGCAGAAAATGACAAATGGACAAAATAACAAAAAAGATACAATGTTAAGATGTTGCTAGTATAGGCTGTGTGTTAGAGTTAGAAAACAGAGGCATGAGGTGAAGTAATTAGTGTAAAGAATGCTGTTTGAGTGCATCTGTGTCATCTTGACTAATTAATGGTTCCTCCTAATATCTGCCCCGGGGAAGGTATGTACATGATTGTACTTTAGGCAGGTTTGGTGCTTTGAAAGAGTTAGAGCAGCCTTGTGTGAAGTCAGAGAATGAGGTAAAACAAACAGGGGTTTGTTTGGTGCTGATAGGACTATGCACACACAATTTACTGTAAGAACTGTTTGCTGCCGTATGGACCTTTAAAGACACATTCAACTTATCTGGAAACATAGACTCTTATCTGACTCACACATGGTGCCTTTAACCCTCTATTGCATGAAATATTACTTAGACATGTTACAAATGTTTTAAATGTTCTTTACTTAAAATGGCCTAAATACTAGATATATTAAAGAAATATGATAAAAGTTGTAAACATAGTTTCAGGATAGTTTCATACTATGTAAGTCAATGGGACTCATTAGGTTGAATGCACGAGGAATACTGTTTCCATATGGCAACAAATCTGTTATGGGCCTCTATACACCTTTGTAGATATTGCACCAAAAACAGACATTTGCAGCTAAAATAGTCATTTACCACATTAGCAATGTATAGAATGTATTTCTGATTAGTTTAAAGTTGTCTTCATTGAAAAAAAACAGTGAAGTTGGGTTTAAAGAGCACATTTAAAAACCGCTGATGAAATACCAAAGTGCTTTACAGAAAAAAAAGAAAAATACAGTGCATCACAGATAGAATCAACATCACAGAAGTAAAAGCAAACTTAACAGCAAGCAACAATACAGACTTAAGACTGGATTAATAGGAAAATATGATATTTCCCTCTGTTATATAGTGGAGAGAAGTAGCATTAGTAAGCAGCATCACATGTAAATACTCTGATAAAGTAGAAGTACCTCAAAACTGTACTCAAAGCTGTATTGCCTAACTTTTAAAACTTTGTGAGGTGCTTGTATGGGTTTTACTGGTTTTAAGCAGAGGATCGTGTTTGTTTTTTTGTTTTGACAACAACTCCCATGATCACGTGGTGCTTCATGACGTCATCAAACTTCATCTTTTCTTATTGTTTAGATTGGGAATCCATAGCAGCAGAACATTACATGAATGTTGTAAACTTAGATCACACCCTCAGAATATAAGTGAAGGTATTTGAAATTCCTTTAACTGATGCTGTAGTGACAACGTTTTAGAACTGTCATCACATAGAACTTTCAGAATCATTCATATAAGGATTAAGCTCATTGGGAAAATAACAAGCGGCAGCATGTGTGTATTATTGTTATAAAATAAATCACGTCTTAAATACACTGAGCGGACGAACAGCAATTAGCACGTCTGTGGTGTTTACGTCTGCAGCAGGCTCCAACATAATGAAAATCACATTTACATCCTTGGATGCAGGACCACACAAACATTCTTTCTTTGACTGTTTTAACCCTCATGTTGTGTTCGTTTCATGTTAATCAATCTCGTGTTCTTGGTGAAATTTGACCGTTCCATTAAGACTCATCATAAAACCTGTAATAATACATATATCACCTCCTGTTGTGTTAGATTTTTATTAATCATCATAGCTTCTTGTAAACATTAGAAGTTTTAGACTTCTATTTGTTATTTATGGCCTGTATGTCTCATTGTTTTGAACTTATACATTTTGAATTTGAGTTCGGAAAAAAAACTATAAGAAACATTCAGTCATTCATTCATCTTCTATACCCGATTATTCCTCATTAGGGTCACAGCAAATTAGAGGTGAGAGGCAGGGATACACCCCAGATGGTCGCCAGCCTATCATGGAGCACACACACCATTCACTCACACACAATTTAGCATCTCCAATTAAATTCAGCATGTTTTTGGACTGTGAAAGGAAGCTGGAGAACCTGGATCCACGCAGACAGAGAGAGAACATGCAAACTCCACACAGAAAGGCCCCAGACCCAGGACCAAGGAGGTCCTGAACCTGCGACCTTATGTCGTTCAACATGTTCATCACAGACTACTTTGGGTCAAATTTACCAAGAAGTTTGTTTTGAAACCATTTACATTTTTTATACAGTCACAAAAAGTAAAATCTGTTGGCTCTTCATTGTCGTAAGTGACAGAAAATATTTTATGGGTTTACAAAGAAAATTATCCCCAAACTACACTTGACAATTTCAAAATATTTTAAGTCATGTCTTAATACATTAAAAAACAACTAACAAGACAATGTTCATCAGACTCATCAAATATACAGCTCTGGAAAACAATAAGACACTGCTGCATTTTTTTTCTAAAATCAGCATCTCTACATGTATTCCAGTCCTTCCACTCCTTCCACACCCGAGAATAATGTAAAGACTTGTGGAGAGCATGACAAGACACATGAAAGCTGGGATTAAAAATAAGGGTTGTTGCACGAACTCTTCTTAAGTGTTAACATCGGTATCATGTTGTTTTAAAATGAATTTGATCTTGTTTCTTTGCATCGTTTGAGGCCTGAAAACATTGTATCTTTTTTAAAATGTTTTGACCATTTGTCATTTTCTGCAAATAAATGTTGTTTGCATGTTGTCAGTAGTTTACAGACTCAAACAAAATGTTCCTTTTGCCCAATCACATACCCATAAGTAGTAAAATCAGAAAAAATGATTATTTTGCAGTGGAGTTGTATAATCAAGTCTCACTATGTAGACAAATGTAGCTGTACCTGAGTTCAATTTCTTACATTAAGTCATTTTTGACCAGGAACACCAAGTGTGTACAAAAATCACATAAAACACAAAACTCTATGTAAATTTACATAATTTATTTTGTGTTCTAAAAACCTCTTTGTGGACAAAGTCATGGAATCTTGGTTAAATCTGATCAAATTAACCACTTTTTTTTCAGACAAAACCTTGTCAGATGGTCAGATTTGACCAGGAACACAACATGTGGGTTAAAAAACTCCAGGATCTAAGACCTTTTGTAAGTGTGGAACACACATCTTGACCTTTTCTGAGTTGAAATGTATTCTCCTTTTGCACAAAACAACATCTGATTTTTCATTTCTTGAGTCTGGCTGTCTGTGACTGCGACCTTTTCAGAGAAGTTGAACACACGCCTGCAGCTGTGGACAGTCAAGTTGTGTGCGTATAGAAAGGAAAACTGTATCTAACATGGAAATAGGCCAGAAGATAACTCACCCTTTGACTGTCAAATTTCTGTTGGTGGAGTAAAGCCGCTGGTCTTTTAGAAACACTTGAGCTTTGTTTAGCAATTTATGCTTCTCTTGTTCATTTTGGCACCTGAGTTTGATTTATTCTTGTTCTTGGACTTTTAAGTATGTTGTGCCTGCCTTGCTTGTGGCACTGATATAATGCATCTGGAAAGTATTCACAGCGCTATGGTTTCTTTAATAAATTAGCAAAAATCTTTTGCAAAACTCATTCTGGTGTGTCATGTGTAGAATTTTGAGGAAAAAAATGAATTGAATCAATTTTGGAACAAAGCTGTAAGATACCAAAATGTGGAAAAAGTGAAGCGCTGTGAATACTTTCCGGATGCTACCCTAAGTAGATCATGTTCATGATTTTCATGTTCAAGGTTCATTGCCAAACAAGAAGGGGGTTGGACTGTTATGTTGATAGGCAAGAGATATCAGACTTACGATAAATCTTTTGCTTCATATTTTTTCCTGTACAGTATAATAACCCGGGCATGTTACTGTTATATGTGTTTATAATTTAATGAGTTTAGGCATTGATTCTGTTCTGTTTAATGATAGTGCTGGGATTTCCTGAGGGAGCATGAAAAATAAAGCTGCAGCTTAGCATGTGGTTTTGGAGAGACGTTATGACACTTTCATCAGGATCAGTGCAGGAATAAACGGAACAATACCGCTTTGACTTTAACTGTGAAGCAACATGAGGAGTTGTGATATGGAGCTTTACACTGTAGCAGGATCCACACTGCTGCAGGATAGCACTGTAATATGTAAGTCTATGGGATTTTAACTTTTTTTTTTTTTTTTGTTATTTTTTTTTGGTAAAATATTTTTTGTGGCATAGATGCTTTTATTACACAGTATCCAGGTAGGACATGCAGGACAGACTTTATTAAAAAGGAAAACTTCAGCTAGGAGTTAATGTCTACACCACCACAGCACACCTATAAGGTCCTAACATTTAATGATAATAATAATGTTCTCAATATATCTATCCAAAAAAATCATAAAAAGGAATACACATCAGCTTGCCATGTGCAAGCTATATCCAACAGCTACAGTTGCTCAGACAAACAGTCAGAGAGATATGGGAGCCACAGACACAGAATGACAGATGTTCCTTGGTTTATATATAGATAATTATTTATTCAGTCGAGTAGAGTTTAATTTCTAGGTTCTAGTGTCAGGGCACCACCTCTCGGATGAGAGGAAAAGATAGCCAATTCTCTCATTTAGTCTCATGAATTATACTAAACTACCAATTTGGAGGTCTGACAATTAAATCAATAAGACAAACCAGGATCATTCTATCAATAGCTAGTAAGGGTTGAAGAATTCAGAGTTCTAAAGAAGAGGGTATAATAATTTATTATTGTTATTGTTATTAAAGAGACAGCATGTATTACTCAAAAGCATTTATTCATAAATACATAAGAGTAAAACACACAATAAACAATCTAAACTAGTTGATTTTATATGTGTGTGTGTGTGTGTGTGTGTGTAGGGTTGGGACTAGGGCTAAACGATATTAAGAAAAAATTGAATTGTGTTTTTTTTCAGGCAGATATTATGATTTTGATTTCTTTCATGGTTTTAAGCCAAGCAATTTAATCTTATTTTAAGAAAACAAGATTAAATTGAACAAACTCAAGAAGAAACCCTAAAAATAGCAAAATCTGCCAATGGAATATGATATTTCCAGATAATTCGAACTTATTATTGGTCTAATTGTACTAAAAACAAGATATTTTCACTTGTTGAAATTTAATTCATTTCAATATGGGTTATCATGGTGGGTCATCAAGGACACGGTGGAGCAGGGGTTAGCGCTGTTGCCTCACAGCAAGAAGGTCGCAGGTTCAAGACCTCCTTGGTCTTGAACATGCAAACTCTTTCTGTGTGGAGTTTGCATGTTCTCCCTGTGTCTGTGTGGGTTTTCACCAGGTACTCCAGCTTCCTCCCACAGTCCAAAAACATGCTGAGGTTAATTGGAGACTCTAAATTGCTTGTAGGTGTGAGTGTGTGAGTGAATGGTGTGTGTGTCCCACAATTGGCTGGTGACCATCTGGGGTGTATCCCTGCCTCTCACCTCTAATTTGCTGGGATTGGCTCCAGCAGACCCCTGTGACCCTAATGAGGAATAAGCGGGTATAGAAAATGAGATGAGTTATATTGTTTAAATTTGTTCTCATGTTTCCTGTTTTGTAAATTGAGGTTAACTAATAGTGTAAATATTTATAATGTATTTCTCCATATGGAAAGCAGGAGAGAAATTCATAGACATTATTTATATATTTACTTTTAGTGGTCTGGCAGATTTGAGATTAAATTGCTCTGAATGTGGCCCATGAACTAAATAGAGTTTGACACCACTGAGGTAGATGTTCACTACATTATAACATTATAACTACATTACTTGATAACGTTTTTTGCAACTCACATTAACCACTTTTAAGAAAAAAAAAAACACTTCAAGCGATTGTTAAACATTTTTTCAAAATGCATTTCCTGCAGTAAATACACCACGGTATCTGTGCTGCTGGTCGACTGGATCGCCCTTCCTCAGCAGCTCTGACTGTACCTGTAGTTTGAGGGAAAAGGAGGAGGCTTGTTTTTAAGCAGGGTGTTGGTTTTCAGCCTCTTTCATCTCGGTGATGTGGGATAAAGAACCTGGGAGATTGAATACAATTCAGCCTCCTGGACTCAGTGAGGTGCAGCTGCTGCATTTCAGCAACATGACGTGAGACCCCCTGCAGCTCACCCTGACATTTCTATTTTAACAGAAATATTGTCTCTGAAACAAATACAGGCATTATCAGGATATGTACACTAAAAAAGAATAATAATAATAAATAAAGTCCAGCTGGAACCAAAAAAATGTCTTTTTGTCTTATCACATTGTTCACTTATTCAAATATCCATTAACCCTCTGTTGCATGAAATACTATGCAATAGAGGGGTAAATCACATTTTCTTCCTTTTTTGCACCATCTCACCCGGTGTAATTTCAACCAATAGTCTCAATACATCCATCTGTGAATCGAGGGCAGTGATCCTCCATGATAGTAAACTAAGAAGTGTACGTAAGATGAAAAGATTGTGTAACATTAGCACAAAATCAGCAGCTCACTGAGGTGCCATTGTCATTACTAGGCAGCGTTGCCATGTCACACACAAAGACACAAAAGGGTTTGGCTGCAGTGTATCAGAAGCTGGAGCCTGGTATGACAAAGATTTTGTTAGCCTCCTAGCATAATTGCCTAAGTCGTGTCATGATTTAGACAATTATGCTCCGACGTTAACGATTTACGTCTTCAGGATCCTGCAACACTACTGTCATGAAAATAAAAGGCCCAAACATGACAAAAAGTTTAGTTTATTGTTTGTGCCCAAATCATTTCTCCAAGAAATCAGTCCTGACTGACTCATATCGTAGAAGTGATCAGTTCTACACTGGGTGCAGTTTGTAGTCAAAATGTCATATAAGAAAAACAAGTTGTTTTGTTGTTGACGTCGGTGATGAACCACCCTCAGGTATTTGATGTGATGATGATGAAACTGCAGGGATTAAGCATCGGTGCTGTTTAATTACTTCGGCGGAGTAATCTGCACTGAATGGAACCCATTGTTTGTGTACATGCTGTGTGGAGGGAGTAGTACGGTGGGGAACGTGGAAGAAAGAGCCATTGTGCTGGTTTGCTTTTGACTGACTGGTCTGTAGCATCGGCCTAATGACAGATACTGTTCAGGCAAAATCAAATAAAACGCGTGTGTGTTCTTAAGAGGACAGTGTGTAACAAGCTCATCACAACAGTCCAAACCACAGGCTGAAACACACACGGCTGACTCGCCTCTCTGTTAATGCATCACTGTAGCTGTCACAGCGGCTGCAGATTTCATTCGTGAGCGTTGTCTTGTGCTCTGACTCGTCTTTTCTCTGCAGACTGCGGAAGCTTCTCTCTCCCTCTCTGTGTTGTGAAACGGAGTTTAAGTGCATGACCGAGCTCGTTTCCAACTCCTACTTAGCAACAAAGAGGGTGTCAACCTACAGTTTAATGTTTCAGGAAACCTTTTGTTCCATTATATTACAGTCAATGCTCAGGTTAACCCGACTCAACTTCTGACTACAGCTTTCTGCATTTACTTTGAAAATATTAATTATAGTATAAATATTAATGACCAAAATACACTCACTTTTAGTAATAAAGGCAAGCAAGTTCTGTTACATTTAAATAGCAATAAAAGCTTTGAGGGAGTTTTAATATTGTTTAATAAAATTTAGTTATTTAGAAAATGAAGAGTCGGGTAATGTGAATTGACTTATATGGTATTTATATAAGTCCTACAACATGAATACAACTAATTTGTTTAGTATTTAACAGAAGTGATTTAGTAAATTCAACATAATATTGTTTAGTAAAATCAACAGAATGGTGTTAAGTAATTTCAATTTAAGGTTTAGTAAATTCAATGTAATACTCTTTAGTAAATTTAACTGTAACTGTAAGGATTTAGCACTAAATTAAGATAGTTTGATAAATTTAAGTCATCTCGTTTAATTCCATCTTAAATTATTAAATTTAGACCGGTTGACGTTATTTGATTATTTAAGTATTATGTTTTATTCCTTTGAATGTGTAGCTCCACATTAGGGCTGCAACAAATGATCATTTGGATATATGATTAATCTATTGATTATTGAAATGATTAATCCATCATGTTGTTTGGTTCATTAATTGATGACAAATGTCGATCACTGTTTCCCAAAGCCAAAGATCATTAGTTTGCTACTATAGATGACTAAAGAAAGTAATCTGATTTGAGAAGCTAAAACCAGAGAATTTGGACATTTTCTTCTTAAAAATGACAGAAGTTGATCAATCGATTATCAAAATAGTTGTCGATTAATGTAATAGTTGGCAACTAATAGAGTGACTTATTGTAGCTTTACTCCATACGTGATGTGTGTTGTGGTAGAATGAAGACAGTGTGATGTTTACCACCAGTATTAATCAAACATTTCAAAATAAATCACCAACTACTTTCATGAATTATTCATTTTGAGAAATGTCTTGGATTCCAGCTTAAATGTTAAAGTATGTAAAGCTTGATGTCACTTTCAAACCCACTGTTGCCAAGCAGTGAGACCAACGCATCCCACATCTGGCAGCGTAACTTCCTAAATAATACAACAATATGTTCTACATCACCCACCTCTATATTTACACCCCTCTGTGTGTGCATAGGGAAAAAATGGCTACAAAACACCAGAAGAAAAAGAAGGAAATCGGCAGAGATCAAGGATCAGCTGATCTGAGACACTCAATCACAATTGGGCAAGAAAGGACATTGATTTCATAGTAATTTAATGCACTTGGTCACAGCTTCAGATGTTGTGGAATATTAAAGCCAGTCAGTCATCAGTCATTTTCTATACCAGCTTATACCTCATTAGGGTCGCATGATCTTACAGATTGAAAAATCGACTTGATAAAAAAGAGAAAATGCTGATTTATTGGCAGCAGAGCGGTGTGATTTTACTCTACAATGAAGAACTGTTTTGGTTTGGTCTCCAGACAGCTACTAGACATGTCAGATGTAATCATGAAAGCAACAAACGGGGTCCATGAAATTGAAATGAAAATCAACACAATGTTCTCAGAGTTCCATTATGCAATGACATGATGACATCATCGTAAACGTGCACCAACAGCGGAGCTAAAGCGGCTTGTGCAGGTAAAGTGGGTGCGTGGCCATGTCCGGACAAGTCAGTGGCAGAACTTCAGGACTAGATGATGATCTCACATTTCCTCACTGTGAACAATCTTGTGTCTGATCTTTGTCATGTTTTGATAGTCAAAGCATTATGAGTCACTTCCGACTACGTTCTTAAAGCTTGTTTTTACAGCTCTGGTTACTGTATTCTTTCCCGTTTGCTGGCAGTGACTCACTCACTCACCTCCATGTTCTACCCTGTTAGAGGTACAGGCTTTGCTTGGATGAAGCTGTTGAGTTGAAGGTCACTCAGAGACAGAACAGACCTTCACCCACACCAGCGGTCCATTGTCTATCTAACATGCAAATATGCAGCACGACCAACATGTGGCTGTATTTCAAAAACTATCATGATGGTGCTAAACTGAATCACCAGGGAAGAGATCTCAAAACTACTTGTTGAACTTTTAATATTCCATTGACCAGTAGGAGCCACTAGCAGCCACTAAAACAATTGTGCAAATTTTGGAAGTAGTAAATTCTACTAAAATTGCCAAAATCGACCCTGTAGTTTTTCTGTCATCCTATTCACAGATTAACAAACACACAACTGCAACCAACAACTATTTTGAGAGTGGATTGATCTATCAATTAGTGAATCGATTAGTTCTTGTTTGGTTCATGCATTGGTGTAAAATGTAGATCACTATTTCTCAAAGCTGAAGGAAAGCTCAAGGAAAAGGCAACGTTGCTGTAGTGACGTCTGAGAAACAGAAGAGACAGAGACAAACATGTCACAGAGGTTTGTAGGTTCTGGACTCAGAGAAAAATACATAACATGCACTTATAAAAGGTCAAGGATAAATAGAAAGTCACGGACTAATTTCTGTTGTGGTCCTTAATGTTTAACATTTAGCATACACAATAATACAGACAGTGCAGTACAGTTATAATAGATATATTTTACTGAAAAACAACAAACCTCCCCACTGATTACTCAGGCATTTTATCCATGAGCTAAGCTTTAAGCTTTGTTTTAAAACTATATACTTTTATGGTTTCCTTGATGTAAAGCTGTAATTTATTCCACTCCTGTTGTCCACATATGCAAATGAAGACGGGCCTTTTTTGTCATGCCGATCGATATGCAGATCATTGAAGCTCACTCTGATGCTGTGGTCATGAGACTTGATTATTCTTATGAAAGAGTCATTTAGATATTTGGGGTAAGGCTGCAACTAACTACTATTTTGATAGTCAATTAATCTATTGATTATTGAAAGGAAAAAATAAATTAGTTGTTTGGTTAATAAAATGGTGTAAAATCAGTTTCCCAAAGCTGAAGATTCAACAGTCTGCAACCCAAAGATCATCAGTTTACTATTAAAGGAGACTAAAGGAAAAAGAAAAAAATGAGATTTGAGGAGCTGGAAACAGAAAATTTGGACATTTTCTTCTAAAATATTACTCAGATTGCTTAATCGATTATCAAAATAGAGCTCTGGTAAAAAAAGAAAATGGTAAAACATAAGAGACCAATGCATTTTGGTTACACCTAAACCATATTGAAACCCTCTGGAATGTGATCAAGAGGAAGATGGATGGTCACAAGCCATCAAGCAAAGCTGAGCTACTTCAGTTCTTGCACCAGGAGTGGAGTAAAACCACCCAAGAACAATGGTAAAGACTGTGGAGAGCATGCCAAGATGCATGAAAGCTGTGATAAAAAATAAGGGTTATAGCATCAAGTACTGATTTCTGAACTCTTCTTAAGTGTATATATTAGAATTATGTTGTTTTAAAGTATTTTTTTGCATTGCTTGATGTCTGAAAACATTGTATCTTTTTTGTTATTTTGACCATTTGTCATTTTCTGCAAATAAATGCTTGAAAGGATATTTTCATTTGGAATTTGGGGAAAATCGTATCAGTAGCTTATAGACTGAAACCAGAATGTTCTTTTTGCCCAAACACATACAAGCAGTAAAATCAGAAAAAAATTATCATTTTGAAGTGGTCTCTTATTTGCTGTAGTTGTGGATTAATGTAATAGTTGACAGCTAATCGACTTCTTTGTTGCAGCTCTACAGACAAACGGCGCTGAAAACAAAACCTCCTCATAAAGGTAATGAATGGATGTATGAATGGGGAAATGCCACTTAACATTCCAGCTGTAGCCACACACACACACACGTCGTGGTAGAGTGTGTGTAGGTGTGTTTGATGGTAACAGGAACGTGCTCAGACCTGCAGCTCAGGCAGTCTGACCGCAAACCTCTCAGAAACAGTTCTCAACAAGTCCTGCAGCCGGCCCACCGGGTCTGTCTCACCCTGCCTGACTCCCTCCACCTCGCTGCTCTCAGTCACGGTGGCAGGACGCCGGCTCTCTCACACACACACACACACATGCCGCTAAAGCTTTCGACTTTAAAATGCTGATTTGAAGGAGGCTTTCCAGCTGAGGGGTACCAGTCTCTAGGTTTATCTGTGGCAGGAGGATGTGTGGCGGGAGGCAGCAAGGTCAGTAAACAAAGGGTTCAGGCCAGAGAGCGTGATCTGTCAAGGCTCTGTAGCATACTGTAGAGCAGATTAGGGCCCTTGAAATGTTTTGGAAGCTTATGTTTTTGTCTCTTGAGCTTTTCAATATTTAATTCACAGTTTCATTTCTGTTTGATGTTCTTCTTCACAATCTTTGAGCTGTTTTCTGACACTTCAGTCTAGTTCCTTTTTTTATACATCTGTCTGAATCATTCAAATGTGAGACCTGTGTTGTGACACCAGGATAAACTGTAGTCCTGGAGTCCTTATCCGGGGCATTTGTTCTATTCAGTTAGTTTAGATGAAATAGCAAAAGTGTGACATGCTACGACCTACTGTGACAACACGCTTAGTAAAGACAAACCCTCAGTTCTGTGCTATTGAGCTGTATTTCAAACATTCCTTTTTTTGATAACAGGCTTTATTGTTTACACATTCCTTTACAGCAGTTACACAGACTCTGATTAGAACTCTCACACACTCACTCACACACACACACACACACACACACACACACACACACACACACACACACACACACACACACACACACACACAGACAGACTACTACATACCTACTTACATGATGTCATGTTTTATATCATTTGTTAAACAGATGTGAACTGTGAGAGTTTCAGCATTAAGCTGAGACCTTTGCTGATTCTGTGAGTGCAACCATTTGATACAACTCCTCAGGTTTGCCCATAATTTGCCTTGTTCCCATTATGCGCAATATCATTTTTGGGAACAAAGGGATGGCTCCAGATACTTTAAGCATATGATGAGCATATATTTGATGCTCTGAGATGAGAGTATATTGACTAACCCTTTGAAGTTGTCTCCCTTCAAATTTGGATGTTTAAGTCTTAACACCTGATATGTAATGGAGCAGTTTAGAGTTATAATTCAAGGTTATTCCTAATCTAAGGTTTTTCACATTGCCAAACAATTCTTCATCACATCTTAAGTAAAGGGGCTCAAAAAATAATTATTAAAAATCAAGTACAAATACCGGTACTCAAGAATGCAACAGGTGGTTATAACTTAAGGCTACATGACACATTAAAGACTTCTTGTAACTTTGAATGAAGTGTGCGCTTTGAGTAGAAATTGCACTTTGCTGTTCGTACTCATAAACCATGTGAAGTCTCATGTTTCTGTCTCCCTTCTGTGTGCTGTAGGTGCCTGTAGCAGCTTGCTGTGACTCTGACGATGGTTTGAACCAGGAGGACCAGGACAAACCAGATGTAATTCATGATAATCTGATTGAAAAACAAGCGCTCTCTGTGTTTCCTGCAGCATCTCAGCACTAACAACAAAGTGTTGTATGAAGATCTTCTCAAGCATCCTCTCTGGAATCTGTCTGGGAATTAATCTTTTTGTGATTGTGACTGGATTGGATTATAGTTTTTAAATGAGTTCCTTCCATTTAAACCCTCATATATAACCTGGGATTTGCCCGACAGTCTGAGTGTGGCATTCGTTGCAATCTGGACTTGTGCTACAATTGAAAATCTGGTTTGTTGATCTTCTGAACCCAGATCTGTCTGTTCATCCTAAACTTAGATTTGGTGAATATTTTTAAGAACCTGACTGAATCCTGGGGTTTGAGTTCAGCAAATACATCTTGACAACCTTGCACGTCACACATCAGCAGTCATGGATATCGTTGCGACTCGAATGGCCATGGTGACGGACTCGCCCAACCCCTCGCTGAGGTCCAGGACTACCGCGACCACAGATGGCGACTCCTTCGTGAGCACGGCCAGCCTCCCCTGCAGCCACTTCCTGTCCGCCAACGTCATCAACATCGGTAAGTGTTTGCCTCTGCGATGATGAATGAAAATGTGCCAGGAATCTGCCTGTGAGGAAGAATGTGTTGGGTCTCAGGCTGTGGAAAGTTGTAGCATTCCGTGATTTCCATTCAATCAGTTAACAATGGTTGAACGATTCAAAGACTCTGGATTCTGACAGAGATGTTAGACTGTTGTCCATGTCTCAGAACCGGAAGTTGCGAGATACTTTGGTGGGTATGAATGAACTGGAGAGGTTATTTCTTAAAAAATGCTGAAGTTTTCTCTGATATGTATTTGCAAAAACAAATCCTTTAATTAAAAAAAAGAGCTCAGCATATATTTTTTTTCTGATGTGCCTTGTTATCATGTGACGACAAACTAAACAGTGTGTGTATATATTAGGGCTGACCCATGATTGAGTATCAAGTTAAAGGGATAGTTCAGGATTTTTAGCATCCCTATCATCAGTGTCGTACACTGACTTACCCCCGACAGTGTCCTCTGAGCCCAGTTCTTGTCTGGTTCTGGTCAAAATGAAAGTAGTCAGGCAGGTTTCCTGGGACACTAAAATAAAACGAGCGATTTATTTCCAACACAAAACCAATATCCACGAAAAAGTCACACCTCGTAATCACTTGGCCCTACTTATCTCTCTATCTGCCACAAGACGACCAGAGCTACATCTGTCACAGGAAATGAAACAGTGATGAAATCTGGGAGGAGATTCAGGCACATCTTTGTTGCTACAGCCTGGGTAGTCACAAGTGTGCCCCATTTGTACACATATGTATATTATGTTTATAGCTTGTAGAAGCTGATAAATGCAGACATCCAAAGTCAAGTTGCATTACAATGCATTTTTAACCTGGATTGAAGTGTTTTTTTTTTTAACTTCCCTTTTCTTCTGGCTCGTTAGACACTTTGTTTGTGAAACATAAGGATTTGAAGAAAATTGTCTAAAGAACTGTCCACTTCCTGAAATAACAGCAGTAATTTAACATTTACAGAGGTGCTATAGTAACATGAAGTTAACAAGGAAGCAAGAGGAGCATGAGAGTGGAGATAAAACCACAAAACAGACAAAATGAACATTCTCCTGCTCTGAGATTCTTCAACATCAAGAAGTTAGGAGACTTGTTGTTGGAGGATGTTGTTGAAGACATGAAAACCACTTCCAACAAGTTCCCTGTTGTAACTAGCAGCAATAACGACAAAGGTGAACTATATTTAAATCACCAAATCCATATTTCTGATTATTTTGGTGAGATTAACTTAAAAGTAATGCAATAGTAGTGTAATGCTTTACATTTTTAATACAGTAATATTGTAACAAATTACTTTGAAATAACAGTAACAAGTAATAAATAATGCATTACAGTTTTGAAGTAACTTGCCCAACATTGAGCACCGGATGGATGAAAATACACAGATGTAAAACACAAGATAAAAAGAGATAACATTACTAGACAAGCCAATGAGAACTTAGAAGGGATGTTAATTTATTGCACTTCACACAGATGTGATGTTAAGGATTTAACAAAGTTGTGTAGATAAGGTATATTTCACTAAGTTGGATATGCTTAGAATGAGATGGTCTGTGAGGTGGTGCACAATGATATTCTTTTAAACAACCGTGTGCCCTGATACACACCTCCAGGCGTCTGCTCCTGTTACTCATATAATGGAGGAATTTGGTGATTATAACTAACACAGGGAGGAACATTGGGCCTTGCTACACGAAGGGATTTGATTCGCTTAAAAATAAGTGAAGTGTATGTTTGGAGGTGCTGTCAGCGCTGAGGTTTTGATATGGAGGCTGCATTTGAGGCCCAGTTGTTATCGGTACAGTTGGACAGTGGACTGAAGTCAAACTGATGGCTAGTCAGTGATCGTCCAGTTATTTAGTTTTCTTCCAGTGTTAAACATAATTAGCTCAGTCAAACAGATATTGACTGGACTCATGCACAAAAAAAGTGAAGGGGTTATTATAAACGGCAATAACAAGGGTAAAACAGATATCACCATCAAATGAAATAAGTGGGAAAAGATGGAAGAAGTACTATAAATACTTTTACCCGAGTAGATTTTTATAAACAGTAATATTATTTCTACTTATGTAAAACGCAACAGAGGTTACATTTCAAGTTCAAGTTCCCACTAGGGGAAATTTTGTTGCATTTAAAATATTAAAAAGAACATGTTCAGTCTAACACACACTAAAGCAAGGATGGAAAATTACACTATACTAAAATGTTCAAAGTGGTTCGTGCAAGAAATAGTAGTTTTAATTGTGAACTTCTACTTGAGTAGATTTTGTCCCCATGACAATACACCATGTGACAAGAACATGTCAAATCTTAGGCATTTGGAATTCCACACTTTTCTTAACCTGAGGTGAATCCTGTCAGCAGCAAAGCTGCAGCACATCCGGACAGGTGAAGGGTCTGAGTGTGTATGACTGACAGATGGAAAACAGCCGTAGCTCCAAACCCTCCGACTGAGGCTCAGCTGCTGCCTGACGCCATCAGACACAGTTAGCAGCCAGCTGCTGAATCTCAGCCTGGATGGAGAGCTGTGAATCCAGCTGCTGACAGTTTAATATCCTCCTGACCCAGAAAGCTGATCTGCTGCACAGGTTCATTCAAACCAATACAAAGTCCAAAGGGCAGAGGCAAAATATGTAGTGTTCCCAGTCAAATCTGACCATTTCAAAGTTTTTGTCTCTGAAAAATGTGGTTAATTTGATTCAGATTCACTTAAGATGTCATGACTTTGTCCACAAAGAGGATTTCAGCACATAAAATAAATTGTGTTCATTTACATACAATTTTGTGTGTTTCGTTCAATTTTTGTACACTTTTGGTGTTCTTAGTAAAAAGTGACTGATCATTAGAATTGAATGGAGGAGACCAGAATTAATGTAATTGAAAATGAACTCAGTTACATCTACTACATTTGTCTACATAATGAGGTTCTTGATCATATATTTGATCAAGATTATGTGTGTGATGAACTTTTTAATTGTAATGTTCTTATTAGTTGTTCTTTAATGTATTAAGACATGACTTGAAATATTGTGAAATTTTTGTATTATTCAGATCATTTTCTGTGTAAACAAATAAAATCGTTCCAGTCACTTATCATGAACAGGTTTTACTTTTTGTGACTGTATAATAATTATAAATAGTTTCAAAACAAATGTCCTTGGTAACTTTGACCCAAGAGTGGTCAGTGATAAACAGTAGACTATGTTTCATCTGATTATTTCTTATAGTCAAAATAATCCAGAAATGGTGTTTGTAGAACTTGAATTCTAGATGTATAAGTTCAGATCAAGGATACATATAGGCCATAAATAACAAGTAGAAGTTGAAAATGTGTAATGTCCACAAAAAGTTCTGCTGATAAAAAAAAAACAAACAACAAAAAAAAAAACATCTAACACAACTAGAGGTGATAATATATGTATTATTACAGTTTTTATGATGAGTCTTAATAGAACTGTCAAATTTGACCTAGAACACCAGATTGATGAACATGAAACGAACACAACACAAGGGGTCAGTGAGGAATCTGTGTTGTAAGGGGTGTAGGTCTGATATGTCACATTTGCACGATATGTGGTATCACCTCATCTTGACTTAGTCTGACTTCAGCTTCTCCTGCAGCATCTGAAGGCAGCAGGACTGATATGATGTGAGCTTATCTTCATTAAACTACCTGACACCATCAGCAGGCTGCTACAGTATAACCACACACATTTGTACACACATCAGATGGTTTGTCAAACACATTGCAGAGCACATGTGTTGTGTAACATTAATTACTAAACTATGCGATCATGTATGTCGGCCTGATATAATCACATTAATGGGTTTAATTTATTTATTTATATATCAGTTCAGTGGTTTCTATGGTAACTAAGTGGTGAATAAACTCCTCCATCTGTCTGTGGCTACAGATTCATGATGGTGTGTGTTCACATCTCTGAATCATCCAGCATTTCCTGAAGAAAAGCTTCATCATGTTTAACTGTGATTGGCTGAGCTGCTTCAGAACTGTGGCAGCAGTGATGTGAGAATTAATGAGGATCTATGTTCTATCTCCATCCAGATCTGCTGCTTTATACTAAAGGTTGTAGTATAATTCTCTTGTCTTGTATATTTGATGCATCAAAGTTGCTGAAGTAGTACTCTGATTTTTTTCCCAAGGTGGGCAGGTCTGGGCAATCCATAACAGTATGTTTCTGTCATAAGCCTGATTATTTGAATGGCAGTGTCTATATATTTTTATAAGAAGTTGAACAGTTTTTGTTGGAAATATTATCCTTATTTATCATAAAAAATGAAGCTAGAAATTCTATTTAGCTACAAAAAAAATAACGGTATTCATTTGATTATTTTCTATTGTTTTCTATTATTCTATTGGCACCCAGTTACTGGGAAATTACTGTTTTTGTACTCTCTTACTTACTTACTGGTACTGGAGCAGCGAACATTTTCCTTCAAAGACTTGAGTCTTTGAACCATCAATCAAAGATGAGACCATGGAAATGGATCAAAATAGATCAAATGGATCAAATCACTATTATTAACAATTATATAAACCTCCTTTTATACAGAGTTATGAACATTAATATAAGAGTGAATTACATAGAAATGTTTGAAGTTATACCAGAATTATTATGTGAAACAAATGTTCTCCTTTGCTAGTGTTACTCACTGATACTGTTGCATTTATTCGTACAAAAATTAAATATTCAGCATTGGGTTAAGTATGCTTTCAGGAAAAAATAGGAGATATATTTATATTTGAAAAAAAAATATGATAAAAAAATAAAATAAAATAATATTGCTGTCATTATTTATGATTAAAAAATGTTCATCATTTTTAATAGGGTTTAATTTGTATTTAATTTTATTCTGCAGTGTGTTTTGAATTGTGTCCACAGAGCAGAGAACCAGAGGGGGGCAGTGCTGCTCCCTCCTCTGGAAACACTTTCTCACGAAAGAAAAAAAAAACACACTGATCCACACACTGCAGAGACGGAGCCATAAACATTACACAGATAATGCAGCTTGTCATTTCATTAAATAATTAGAATAATTTAGATTTGTTTTAATTTGGTCTGCTTTGTTGTACCTTCTGTATGCTGTAATTTACAGACCAAAAGAATACTTTGATATATACATCGTCTACCGTCTATGGTTCAAATTATACTGCAATATTAATTTTAGGCCATATCATCCACCCCTAATAAATATGTATTTAATGCATATTTTGGTTTTCTATACTGCTATTACTGGTGGATTTGAAATAGTTCTACTTTTACAGCATTCGGGAGTCAATGCTCTAATAGTGTAGAGATAGCATAGCAGTCATGCAATTACCACAAATGTTTGATCTCAGCTAATTGATGAAAACATTTATTGTGAGTTCACACAAACATGGTCTCTTATTGTTGTGGCTGTAGTTGACATAATACAGTCTAATATCTGTCCTAAAAAGCTACTGATGCAAAATAGTTTTAGTAAAGTTTATTGAAATTAAATAAAAGGATTGATAGTCATCCTGCAAATGTTTCCTGTTATTTCATTATTTTATCAGATCTTCAATCAATCAATCAATCAATCAATCAATCAATCAATCAATCTTTATTTATATAGCACTTTTCATACATTTAAAAACAGAACACATAGGGCTTCACAAGAAAACAGGTAGACAGATAAACTACAGTAACCTCCACCTCATTTTTACATATAGACACACACACACACACACACGCACACACACATACAACTAGTAGCTTAGAACAGAGACATGGCCAGGCACCGAGGATTGAGATGACGCCGAAGTGGGTGTCGCATGAGGAAACACTGGAGCCAGAAAACTGATAGATTAAGACATAATAAATCTAAAAACTAATAGGAAAATGACCACAGAATACAACAGAACTGAATACTGAAAGAAGAGACAGGATAAAAAAAACCTAAAATACAACTTGAATAAATCAATTAAAAGCTGGATCAAACAGCTGAGTCTTGGGCCTCCTTTTAACAGAAATGTACCTATCTGGTCAATAAAAAACGAAACAAACGTTTTACCAAATCAACTGATATTTATCTGCTATTGCAATTTTCTTGTATATTGTGTCTGGGGGGTGAGTTCTATTCAAACATTTTGCTTTTTAATGAGATGACCATGTATCAATATGCTCATTTGTTCCCCTGTTTTTCTCAGTTTAAATTATTCTATGACTCAAAAATGAATAAATGTATTTTAGTTGAAGCCAGTTGAGAAGTAGAAGTAATTAGCAGGTGGACTAATGTTTGCCTTCAGGAACAAATTTATTTTAAACAAATGGATTTATGAAAGCTAGAACCTGAATAGGGGATCCCGAGTCCTCACTATGTGGTGTGCACCCTTGCATCCCGATGCGTGTGTGTTTCTGTGTATGTGTATGTATGTGTGTGTGTGTGTGTGTGTGTGTGTGTGTGAACGTCTCTCCTTACATTGACTCTCATTATCTATCCAAGGCAATTAGCACCAATAGCACCTCTGACTCAACTGCTGCCATTTACCAACTGCCACATGCTGGCTAATGAATTATACAGCACAGGCACAGTAATGGCAATATATGTGCATAATAATAATAACATGAAGCAGGTGGTGGTGAGGTGATACTGGGGCAATAATGAAGATGATATCATGCAATATTGAAGAGCATGTTGAATGAGGCAGGGGGTGATGGTGGTCTAACCTACATACAACATCAAAAACTCCTGGGAACGTAACCAGAGGAGCACAGAACTCTGTGTGTGTGTGTGTTTTACATATACTGAATGTGTGGAGCAGTAATTATGAGTCATTACATGAAAGCTGTGTCTCTCCAACCCACAAGCTAAAGAAGAAGAAAATAGTTCCTCAAGCTTCTGTTTGTCATCATGTCAACACACAATGTGTAATTTTCAGCAGCTAGGGGTCAATCAATCAAAACAGTAACAAAAGACGGAGTCAATGATGTCATGAAGCAGCGTGGGATCATGGGAGTTGTTGTCTTCTCCCTGATGAGATTCCTTCAGTGTTCATCATTCATGTTTTTTTTCTTCTAAAGTCACTAAATACACCACTGTTCAAAAGTTTGGGGAAATTTCCTTATTTTTGAAAGAAAAGCACTGTTTTTTTCAATGAAGATAACTTTAAATTAATGAGAAATACATTCTATACATTGCTAATGGGGTAAAAGATTATTCTAGCTGCAAATATCTATTTTTTGGTGTCATATCTACATAGGTGTGTAGAGGCTCAACTATCACTCCAGTGATCTAATGGTACAATGTGTTTGCTCATTGCATCAGAAGGTTAATGGATGATTAGAAAACCCTTGATGCTATCGTGTTACCACAGCTGGAAACAATTTATCTGGTTAGAGAAGCTAGAAAACTGACCTTCCTTTGACGAAAGCATTTGAAGGAAAAAGATTTTATTTCAAATATAAATCATTATTTCTAACCTTATCAATGTCTTGACTATATTTTCTATTCATTTTACAAGTCGTGGTGATAATAAGAGCTTTTTAGTGTAAAGAAGTTTGACATTAACAATCTGTGAACAAATATATTCACATAACAGTCCAACACTACAACACATCAGCCTGCATCTCCCAGATAAACTCCTGCTTCAGGTGTGTGTTGTTTTCCAGTCACTAAATGCTCATCATGTGTTATCATCACTTCAAACTGCTCCAGAGCAAGAGGCTCAAAGTGGTCTCTGCTGGAGGAAAAAATGCTTTAATGTAACACTCTTCCTGTTATTATAATGGAGCTCCCTACATGTATTGATCTCATCTCTCTGTAATGCACATTTTAATAGAGCCGACAGATAAACAGATCAGCAACAAGCAGCTGCTGCAGGACTCTGGATGTTGTTGATTTTTTTTCTCGTAACGGAAATATTTTGTCTCTCTCAGCAAATTGTGGCAAATGACGACATTTAGATGCAACTGTTGCATACGCACAATACTGTGGTTCTACCACTAGTTCCCAGTTTCACAGCCTTAATTTTGTTTTTCATAATGATGCTTTAAAGGTTGAATATGCAGGATGGATGGATGGACGGATGGATGGATAGATAGATAGAGAGAGAGATGTACAAATGTACACTGCTTTTGTCTTTAATACTGACTGAAAATTACATTTCACATTCAAATCTCTGTTGAAAAGGAAACAAATACAGATACTGTAAAATATTAAGCACCAGTGCTCTTTTAAAACTCTTATGGGTCTATTTTATGTATGAAGTAAAATACTCCCACACATTTCAGGTATCGTCAAATTTAAATCTTGTCTTTTCTGTTTGTGCAGAACTATTTTAACATTTTAATAGTATAACTTCTACTTGGAAAAGAAAAGTTTTATGTGACAGTGTAATGATTGAACTTATGGATAAGAACAGGTGAATAACAACAACATAATGCATAATATATTACAGCATCTAACCAGAGTAGAGCAGCTACAGCAACACATGTATATTCTTGGAGAAAAGAAAAAAATGGAGGCTCAGTTTTTTTTTGTATTATGTTCAGTAAAAGGGATACATGTGAAATAGAAACATGTTAACAGATAAATCATTTCAGATGGCCATGGTAGTCTAGTGCTGTAACATCGCCATATACATTATATAAATGATAACACTATTACATTTTGACTTCAGTGCTAATTTATTAGCTTCCTAAATTAATGACCCAGACACTGATACATGCACCTAAATAAAATAACACATAAACTTACCACATCTTCGCTCTGTTATCACAATCAGCAAAAACATGTTTGTCTGATATGTTCATCAAACAATCAAAAAGACAGAACCAGCAGAGTTTACTGGCTCATTAGCTGAGGAGCTGTTAGCATCATTAGCATCAAGCCCAGCAGAGACCTGCCAGCTTGCTGTCAATCAAAGAGGACACACCCTATATATACTGGAGACCAAAATCATTCTTTGCACCAGGCTGTAAACATGTTTTTTTCTGCTGTAAAGTTTCATATTTTTACATGAGGCTCTATGGTGATTGACTCATTTTTATGATCAGCCTCAAATGGCCATTCAAGGAAGTGAAGTTTTTGGCACTTTCTTATTGTGCTCACTGCTCAACCCCAGAGTTTACCCCTTGGCAGCAACATGGTGCAGGGAACCACGCTCAAGAACAGCAGCTACAGTCTCTCTCTAACGGTGCAGGGTTCTCCCTCTTATGACAAATGTCACATAATTCTTCTTAGTAACCAAGTTAGAGGTCAAATTATGACAAAATTCCACTGTGTGTTTTAAACAAATTAAAAATTGCTAAATGCAAAGCAGAATTAAGCGTGTTTAAGTCTATGGGCAGGCTAAGCTAAAGGCTAGTAGCGATTTGCTTGTCAGAGTTTTCACACTCCAACAATGGGATTATCAGTCATGGAAGAAGTATATAAATTCTACTGGTCATAACCCTTGAGGGCATTAGCTTGTCTAATGCTAAATGCTACCATGACATAAGGCCAGGGAGTATTATGAGGTGTGAGGTGATAGTGTTAGGATTTCATCAGGGTCTGTGAATGCATCTTGGAGTAAGACCTGTGTTAGCGTGAGGAATAAAGTAGCAGCTAAACTGACTATTGTATTTGCGTGTGTTTTTTAAGAGATGTTACAATCCTTTAGCTATGTTGGCTACATGATTCTTTTGCATGCATGAGGATAAAACTGGATAATGTTCTGAAAAATGGCTACCATTTGTTTCACTTGACGCATATGCCAAAATAGTTCTTGACTTTCGGGTTTATTTACGCATTGCGACCCATTGAGACTGATCAGTAGAGTCACTCCCATGATGCTCTGGGGCCTCCCATCATACCCCGTGATGATGAATGTGCATATCATGAAAAAATGCACCTTGGAGTCATTTAATTCACTTTGCCGACCACATTAAAAACATTTTGGAGAAAAAAATTGTATTAAAAAAACAAAACAAAAAAAACATCCTTGCTCCCAAGACACAGCTGCAATGTCTTAGAAAAGCAGCTTTCACAGAGCTTTTCTGACAATTAGAAAAGTTTTTGATAGATAAAAAGTCCATAGGAGGATTAGTAATTAACAGGGTTATAGCTGGGGGTGTCCTGTGAACAGGTTTACAGGCTCCTCTTTCTTTATGGAAAAAAGGCTTTATCAGGCAAATGGGATTTTTTTTGTTGCAGTACCATGATTGGCTGCTGGGGACAATAGGCAAGCTACTGAGAGGGGGTAACCTATCCAGGTCTATAATACATCCATGGAAGAAACAGAATAATGGAGCTTTGAATTGTAACCAAAGCACTGGAAAGCAACATGAGGAGGAGTTGTGATACGGAGCTTTACACCAAAACTAGACTGCTGCTGCAGGATAGCGTTGTGATACACAAGTCTATAGAAATTTAACTGTTTTTTGTTGTTGTGGCATATAAGCTTTTATTATACAGTAGCCAGACAGGAAGTAATGGGAGAGAGAAAAAGTCCAGAAAGTGAATCAGAACTTTGTTTGTTCTTCTTTCTTTTCCCATTAATCATCTTAGCACCCTCACATTTATCTGCTGACCCTTTGGGGTGCCTAAGCCCTAGATTGGACTAAACTAGTTAACTGTATATAAAGTAGTTAAAACTAGAAAAACTTTAAAATGCTACACACTGATGCTTCACATTCATCTAATGATCTTATATGTTAAAATGAAACAAGTACTTTTACTTTAATACTTTTTGTACATTTTACTGATAATAGATGTACTTTTACTTAAGTAGAAGGACTTTTAATTTTAATTGAGTTTTGTTTTGTAATACGTTGTTTTAGTACTTTCAGTTACATAAATAATCTACAAACACATCATGCTATGTTCACATGCACACCACACATGTAATACACACATCAATAGAAACATAAACTTGCTCTAATAATTTTCAAACCCTAATAATGAAATGGTCTAGAAAAGTCTAGAAACAATAGCAGTCACCTCATTTTTATTTCCCTTCATGCATATTATCTGTGCAGGATTCAAATAAATGCTTTAATATAATAACAGCTTTCATCATAAAAAATTCGTACTTACAAATATCGCAACTCACAGCAAGCAAGTGAGTTATAGCTGGAAGCACAAACACCTGCAATCAAAGCTTCTGTTGCTTTCTGCCTCTATCAAGAAAAATAGCTGACAGTGAGAGAAACTTCTCAAACTCAAAATAACGTTACAGCCTGATTTCATCTCTAGGCTCTAAACAAAACAAGTGAAGTGAACCTGATTGAATACTGGAGTTCTGTTGCTGTTATTAATGTAAGAAGGAAACAGAGACAGGAGAGAAACATGTGAAGACGAATAAAAATGAATGATAATGAAGGGAATTAAAGTGAAACATGAGAGCGCTGCCGACTGGAGCTAAAAATGAATTTGCTGCCTCTAAAGGAGCGTGAGTCTGGGCCCTGGAAGCAAAGCCTGCTGTGAATAAATCAAAGATGTTCTGCTCCTCCTCACTCACTTTACATCTGGCTGCTCAATCAGAACCCAAGCCCCCAAAAACCTAATCTGAACTGCATCAAAGCTCATTATTGAGAAAAGAGAATTACTTGATGACATCAAGAACCACAGAATAAAAGAATAAAAGAAAAACTTCTTCCCTGATAGTGTGACAAGAGTCAATATTTCTCTGAAAGAAGTGAATGAGAAACTAAATGCTCTCGGAGAACTTGCTGCCCCACAAACAGAAAAAAACCTCTGAGACAGAAGCGGCTTCACACACTGAGCTTTGAATCACAAACCTGAGCAAATCAGTGCCTTGATATTAAAAAAAGAAAGAAAAGAAACGGTTTGATTCTGCACTTTTTTGTAGGTAAATGTGCATTTATTTTAGTAAAACTGCAACTTAACCGACCAGTTAATAACCAATCCATCACCAATCATCATCATTGTATTAGATTAACATGTTTTCAGTGGAGTTTGGAATCAAATTAATAGACTTTACATGTTTTTCAAAGAAATATTTTAGTGAACTAGACTGAACTTCTGTAATAATTGATAATACATATCGGCAAATGCTTGTGTTGTAAATACTGTTTGTTGTATTCTTCCTTCTATGGTAGAAACACACTGGCAAAGACGTTTCACCATTTAATAAATATAGAGTGAAATCAGTCAAGTTGGCAACGAGCAGCCTGCATCTCCATCTGTGTTCCTCTTACGTCTTTTTACATTTCTTCCCCCTGTTCATTGGCTGTTGCCATCTCTCCATTAAACAGCTCTGCAGCTCACTGGACTGAGTTGTTTGCAACATTAACCCAGTGCTCAGCCTGCTCTTATGCTAGTAGAGGTTAAGTGTTATTGGCTGAAAGCAGTAGTGGGTTTGAAATGACTCATTAGCTTTACAACAACCTATGGGGTGTGTAGATGGGCTCATTAACCTCTACCTGGGATTTTCTTATTAGACTCACTGGACCTGTCATGTGTGGAGATGCTCATAGGGTGTGATTCTTTCCGTTATTGATTACATCCAAGAGCAGGCCACTTTGTTTTGACTTCTTGAAATCTAGTCAGATCATCAAAGTCAAAGTGCCTTTATTATCCCCAAGTGGAAAATTGGTTTGCAGCTAAGGTCACTTATAGACACATAAAGTCTATGTCTATGTAAAACAACACTACAGAATTTTACAGTGGATCCAGAGGAGATTGCACCCTGTACAACACCACTACAATACAGCCAGAGTGAGCAATCTGTGCACATAAACCATACTTTAATGTGTGAGAATAAGCAAACAGCACAAATAAATACATCTGTGCAAATAAACAATCAGTAGAAATAAATAAGCAACCAGACGCTGTTCCGTACCATCTGCTGTTAAATATATGCATGGCAACAGGAATAAAGGAAAGTGTAAATATCTTGTTATCTCGGTATTGGTTCTTGTAACAAAACACTAAACCACTGACCTGAGTTTAATGGTTCAAAGAAGGAAGTGAAGCAACATGATGCTACTATTCCAGTTTGCATCCATCCGCGAATCTTCCCCCAGCAGATCTGCTGAATATCATGTAGCTAGAGTGACCATCGCTTCTTCAGATGGCCAAGAGTGTCTACGTCTGATACAAATTAGCACAACTTAAATCAGACAGGCAGGGATTATTTTGTGGAATTATCTTCTTTTGGGTTTGGATAAAGTAGAAATCAGCAAATTGTTCCTTGGTTCTTTGTTGTTTGAAAACAGATCCTGCTTTGTTATCAGGTAATGTTGCCGTGTGTATCCAAGAAGTTGAGGAATCAAACACTACTTGATTGTTTCTAGTAAACAGAATGATGTTTTACTGAGTGATTGGAATATCTCTTTCTTGACTTCAGTTGTTTAATTTTGTCAGAACTTCCTCAGAAGGCCCTTATATTATCACCTAACACCAACCAAGTTTGAGGTCAGTCACTCGGTCAATTAAGGCTGATTTATGGTACTATGATGAATTGCTGCTGTAACAGGAGTCTGCATTGTAGGATTGGCCATATCCCTACCCCTTAATCCTACGCCATACCCCCAAGATGTAACCCTATGCTGTATTGCTACAGCGTACAGCGTACACCGTAGGGGTATGGTAATGATGTTTTAACCCTACATCATTGCCTTATGTGTAATGTAACTACACATTGTGCTGACGCAGACCACACAGAGACAGCAACAATCATGAATAGTCGTCTCATCTTGTCTCCCAGTGACACTGATCAGCTGGACGATCGCAGATAATTCAACCTCAGATGCCTCAAATGCCTTTAGTTTTAGATAGAAGTTGAGGCCTGGAAGGACAATTTATCACATATTGTCCTCCAGATGATGTGGGGAGGGCAGAATTGAAACTGGATTTTGTACTCTGGCCGTCATTGTGCATTGAATGGGGTTATATGAGCAGTTTGGAGAGGAGGCCTTGGCAAATCAGCGGGTAAGAAATCTGTTCTGTTTTCCAGTGACGGCCCACATGCCCCGTTACAGCTAAACTCTAACATGGACCTGAAAGAATTGTCACAAATGATAAGAGGAGTGTCACAGAGGATGGAAGGTGTCCCGGGCGTATGAGGGGGTCTCACTTGTGTTTGGTTGAAAATGTTTCTCTGCATCACATAAAATTTGCATTATCACATGATAAAAAGAACATTTCTACCAAGTAGACTTCAGAGTTCATTGAGTCACATTTCATTGAGTCACACTTTGTGTGACAGTAAAGGATTCTTAAGACAATTGGTTTCGTTAGATGGATTAAGTAGATTTTGCGGTTCATTCATCTGCCTCCTCCTCTCTGTGTTGCGATTGGCTGCAGCTTGACTGAGGAAAACAACTATGTAAATGCTGTCAGATGCAACTGCAGCCTGGATGAAGTGGTTCCCTCCAGGAATCTGCAGGTGATGGAAAGTAAACCGCTGGGAAATGAATAACACAAGAAAACAGAATAATTGAGCTGCCTGGCACAGTGAGATTTGCTGTCCAGTGTGTGACATTGTGTCTCATTTTATCCCCCAACACCCTGAATGTTTGAGGAGGGACGTGTGTGTGTGTGTGTGTGTGTGTGTGTGTGTGTGTGTGTGTGTGTGTGTGTGTGTGTGTGTATACATTGATCTCTGTAATGGCAGGAAGTGGTTTAAGTGATTTATCTGACAATTGTATTTCTGCTTCTTTTGTTGTTCACTCCAGAGTGGCAGGAAACAGGCTATGTTTATTTGGAGAATTTAAATAAGAGTAAGAAACTTATTTTAATTATTTAATAATCAGTTTCATCTTTGACAGTAACTGGGTCAACAACATCAGCAAAACAGCAATTTGTTACATAAAAAAGCAATAAGAACATATATACAATAAAGTGCAACAACACTCGGGCATGCATATATGTAAATGAATGACACCATGGAAACAAGTATCTGACATGAAGTGATACAAAAGCAGCAAAAGGGAGTAAATAATAAACCTAAAAGGATTTAATTCGGTTTTCTCACACAGTTTGAAAAAGACTGAAATATTTTCTCTTGGCTGCTGTTGGCAGTAATGTTCAACATAAATGTTGCAGGCTGTCTGAAGCCTCATCTTTATTGTAAACTAAGACTGGGATCACTGTGCAGGAGACCGTTCAATCCTTAGAGGACTCAGACGGGTTTAAGGACGATTTATCACGTTTTGTCCTCCTGATGATGTGTGGAGGGCAGGACTGTAACCGGACTCGCTACTCAGGTCGTCATTGTGCATTTAATGGGGTTGGAGAGGAGACCTTGGCAAAGCAATGGATGAGAAATCCGTTCTACCTCTAATATAAACTTGAAACAAAAGATGACTGTCACTTGCTTCCTTTTTTGTTGTGGATACCTGGGTTCCCCTACCACCTCTCCAAACAAAAAAAGTGCTTCTCTGCTTCATCTCCACTTGTCTGAGTGCAGCTTTCCCGCATTGTCTATGATTAAAAGCAAGAACCGGTCAAGGCTGCAGGTTTATTCCTTTCTACAGCAGATCCCTGCATCTCCGCCTGAACATGTCTGACTCCTTGTTCCTATGAAAGTAGAAGGAGGCAGAATTAACGTTCAGTTTGTTGCTGAGATTTACGCAAGATGCTGAGACGATGATAAGAAAAGTGGCACAATGAGAATAAATGTATAACTGAATGAATTAATAACTGAATGAATTAATAACAAGTATTTACAAGATTATAACAAGATTTGACTTGAGTAAAATTGCACCATACAATACATCAGGAATCAGGGATTGATTTTTTTTAATAAATGAGAATTACACGTTTTCATCTCATCAGAGGTGTTATTTATATATTGTTATATCATCTATTAAAAGAACAGCCAGGATGATATCCAATAAATTTCTGTAACTTACTGAAGAAAGGGTTTAATTAATACAACATTTTATGTAGAAAATGATATAAATCCAGGGCAAGTATGTGCAGAGTGTAGAGTTGATAGGTGATATAATAATAAAATAAAACAAAACAAAACAGATGTTTGTACAAAGACTGAACTCAAAACGTGATATAAATACACACAACTAATAACAAACTACACACAGGGAGAACAAGGCACAGCTGAGACACACCAGGTAATCAACTAAGGTGGGAAAATACAGGATGTAAAAGTGACAAACACCGTGGGGGGAAACCTTTTTAAAATAAAACCTGCACAGAACACAACTATGACAAAACTGGACACAGTAGGAAACAGCCAAAAATCCCCAAACACAAGAAAAGAATGTGAAATGATGTTTTAAAAATATCAACAATGCTTAAAAGTCATTCTGAGTGAATTGGTTTCAAAGAGCGTGTTGAGACGTTTAAAAAAATAAAGGGATTTAAAATGTATGAATTGTGAATTCTGATCTAAGGCTCAGTGAAGCTGAATCACATAAAGACTCAATTTCTCATCTCAATTTCAAACTTTAGAAAACTCAGACAACTGCAGCACAGATTTCATCACCGAAGCATCGTCAGACAGGATCGTCTTTACCAGTCTTCACTGTAACACAGCTGGCAACAGAGAGAGAGACAGGGAGACGGAGAGAGACAGAGAGATGGAGACAGACAGACGGAGAGAGACAAAGAGACAGAAAGAGAAAGAGACAGTGAGACAGAGAGAATAGTCATCTTTGTGGTTGTTTATTATACTTTTTACTTTTAATTTAGTCAGAATTCTATAAGATCAAAACATACATGATTATTTATTCTTTTTAATTATAATACACATCCAAACATGAACACAACAATATAATAAAATACCGTGCCCCTCTTATTTTATGTAATGCATTGATTTTAGTGCTGAATGACAACAGTGTTGTTGTAACACTGGGAGAGACAGAGATGTTACATGATGAATTATTTTCTGTATCCATGTCACCAACAGGGTTTTTATTGTACTTATGTTGAGCTTTGGCAAAAAGTGAACGTGCACGTGAACTACAGTCATGCTGATAAAACCCTCTGAACTGAACTGTAAATTGAGAATGAGAGAGAACAGAGATGGAGCCTTTAGTGGAAGGATAGGTGGAATAAAAGAAGGAAAAATAGGTTTGCAGCATCCCAGAGACACAGAGAGACAGAGTGAGAGAGAAAGATGAAATAAAATGATCTTGTGGTCATTTATTATACTTTTTACTTTTATTTGTTAGAATTCAGTGAAATCAAAACACTTATTAATGGAAATTGAAAACAAGAGAGAACAGAGATGGAAGCTTTAGTGGAATTATAGGTGGAAAAAAAAGGAAAAAATAGGTTTGCAGCATCCCAGAGAGAGAGAGAGACGGAGAGAGAGTGAGAGAGGTGTGGTAGAGAGAGCTTGGCGGTGCATTACTCCCTGCTCTCTGCCGCTCTGCTGTCAGTTGCTCTAGCGACTCGGCAGCGAGCAGCATGGAGCGGCAGCCTCAGAGATTCAGTACGTACGCTTTACTCCTCTTTCACTACTACGAGCCTTGGTTTGCTGCTGCTGGGTTATTTATAGGTGACTGGTTGTTTGTAGGTTTCGCTGGTTTTATTGCTATGATTACGATTATTTGCTGTGGCTGCATGTTTAATGAAAAGTTGAATAATCAGTGTTCAGCTTTTGATAGGATGCATATGATAGATGACTAACAGATGCTTGTGCAGTGGAATTCTTTAAACTACATTGTGATTGGATGGCACGAGTGTTCATGCTCTTCTTATTTCACTAACACTATTGTTCATTCATTGAGAGTTGCAGCATCTTAGGGTCTAAATTTAATAGAAAATCTGATGCTTTTTGAACTGAACACAGGCATTTTTTTTCTTTTCTTTTCAATCACAAACATTCACTATTGTTAGAATTACCTTGAAAACACCACCTGAAGGCCATTTCAAATACCTGTGGAATCAATAACCTCCTCGCCGTGACTCGGCTCTCATCCTGCAAGACCTTCATTTGTGTCTCGCCTTCTGTTTTACACCATGAGGCTGAAGAGGAGACTTTCAACCTACTTGTCAGTTTGGGTGTGTGAAGATTTTTTTTTTTTTTGCAGTGTTGCATTTGCCCTCTGTCAAAGGGTGATATTTATCCAAATACAGAGACAAATCTAAAGAAGAAGAAGAAAGCTTGGCACCAACAGGTCCAGTCTGAGAGCCAGTATAAAGCTCTGTGTGACAGGATCTTTTTATTGTCCTAGTTGGCATATTTTATTACACATGTTCTATTTGCAGCTTTGTGTCGTTTGACACACACCTCCCAGTTTTGAACTTCTATTTGTTATTTATGGCCTGCATGTCTTATTGATCTAAACTTATACATTTTGAATTCAAGTTCTAAAAATTACATTTCTGTATTATTTTCACTATAAGAAATAATAGCATGAAACATAGTCTACTGTTTATCACAGACTACTTTGGGTCAAATGTGTGTGTGTGTGTGTGTGTGTGTCCACCTGACAAATGTAGCTGTCCTTGACTTCAATTTCTTACATTAATTCTTGTCTCCCCCATTCATTTCTAACGATTGATTACTTTTGACCAGGAACACTAAGAGTGTACAAAAGTTGAATAAAATATACCAAATTTTATATAAGCTAATACAATACTCTTTTGTGCTGCAATCCTCTTCGTGGACAAAATCATGGAATCTTAGATGAACCTGATCAAATTAATCACATTTTTCAGAGACAAAAACTTTGAAATGGTCAGATTTGACCAGGAGCACAACATAAAGGTTGACTTTGGACCTTTTTTAAGCCTCTTTAAATGACCCCAGTTACCTGAAATCATTCACCTTTTGTTGTGGTCTGGTTCTGTCTTTTCACATGCAGATAGCAGCATTTTGACACTGATCCTTGTGCACAAGGAAATCTATTGAACATGCTGCAGTCTAGCTGTTGGGACCAGTGTTGCACCTAAACGCGTTCGTATGAACGTGAACTGATATGTGGTTTTACTGCCTGATGAAAGCGATCCCTTAAAATCCCTTAAAATCCCTTAATATTTAGTGGAAAAACATTCAATCTGGCAACAACACTGACCACCAGCCTCAACACATGCATCATCGAAACAAAATGAAACAAAAATGCAGGTCAACACAGATTCGTCATGTGAAAATTTAAAAGAGCTCTATGACGAGGTCGGATGAGGATGGGAATCACATTTTTGGCAAACTTTGCTTCTTGAAATAGTTTCAAGAAGCAACTTGAAAGAGACAATTCAAAGAAAAGGTATTTCCTCTTGTTTTTGAGAATATACTGTCCGGGTGAAAGCTGCAGCTGCTACTAGTGTACTGATACTGTACTGTCCTGCTAGTACTGAATGGACAGCAACTATTCTAAATTTATTATCAATATAAAAACTAACACATAGTTTCAGTGTTAAAACTGATAAAATGATTTCTGTCTGTGGATTTGTATGAGCTTTGGCAATGATATAGAAAAATAGTAGCTTACATCAACATATTGAAAAAACACCTATGAACTAGTTAATTTTTTAACTGTTAACTATAAACAATTATGAACTATGAAAAAACTAGTGTATTTTGACATTTATGAACTGACCTTTGAAGTAATTAATATAGAAAATGAACTTTCCCAACACTGGTTGGGACGATAGTCATTTTTGTTCAAACTAAAATGTCTCAACTATTAATAGGATTGATATTTTATAAAATAGAATAGAATAGAAATTATTGAGATTATATATTTATTATAGATTATATATATATATATATATATATATATATATATATATATATATATATATATATATATATGTGTGTGTATATATGTGTAAAAAAACATCAAATCATGATTGACCTGATGAATGCTTCTTAACGTTTTTGATTTTCTCATCTTGCCAAACATTATTTGTCACTGACCTACATATATATATATATATATATATATATATATGTAGTGCTTGATTTAGTGCTTCAGAAAACTTCACTTTGTCATATAACTATATAATGAATGAATGGAAATGTTGACCTGATAGTGGCAAAACATGAGGTAAGTGTAACCAGAGTTATTACATCATCATTCATCCATATATATTGCAGCTGCAAATACATATTTTGCAGATTTCTACCCACTTGCAGCTTTAAATTGACTTTCCGCGTGATCGATCTGCCTCTAACATTCACCTTGTGTTGTCACTACAAAAATTACAGCACAGCACAAATCCCCAAGCTTATTCTGATGGATGTGTAAATGTGTGTATGTCGGGGAGTATATTCAGGCCTTGAGTCTGCAAAACCTTAAATTACTGAGTAAATTGCTGAATTATGACTTACTTACTTAGGCATTTAAATTCCCTGAGGAACATGGACCATCAATAAAACTCCTCCATCCTTTATGGTCTCTGATCCAGTCGTTGCCATGACATCGCTTTCAACTTCATCCCCTGCTCTGTGGTTCTTCTCCAGGTGGTCCTGTGTCTTCCTCACTTCTTCCTGCTTGGCTGCTTTCTATACCAGACTTCTTTATAGAATTTTATGATTGATTTGTTCGTTCTTTTGTGTGTTTGGCCTGTTCATTTTTTTTTTCTCTGGATTTCTATTGGTTCTTGCTTGGTTCTTATTGGTTGGTATTTGAGATGTTGTTGGAACAGAGATTCCTCAGAGGTATCAGAGGCAGTCGTTGAGGAATATCTTTAGTTTGGTGAATATGTTGGCTAGTTGTCTTCTTCCAGGTTATGGATCTGCCAAGTAGACTGGATTTGCAGCTTGAGTTGAAGATTTGTTCTTTGATCTTGAGTGACATGGTTTTTGTTTTCCAGATTATATTCATGTTATTGCTTTTCCAATTTCTGGCCTTGACTTGTTCATCCACAGTAATTATTCTCCCAAGGTGTATGATGTAAAGCTGACTCACTCCTGATTGGTTGTGGCTCCTTGTTATTAGTGAGCTGTTCTTGTTGCTGATTGACATTCCTTTGGTTTTTGATGAGTTGTTTATCTTGAAGGAAATCACATATAAAGGAAGAAGGAATTGATTTCACACATATCAAGGAGACATTTTAACAGAGATGATGTCAAGGTCTTGCATGTAATCTACTCTTAAATACAATTTACCCAATCATCTATTTTTCTTTTCCATCTCCATTTTTAAAGGTCAGATCATTGTGTAGGAACCATAACACTATAATCCCTCCTGGTAGATTCCTTACCCAAGATGCAGCAGTGTTCTCCATATAGTGTTTGGTGACCTTCTCTATTACTGCCTAACATTTAAGAATAAAACCTCTGAAATAAATAAATATATGGAATTGTTTTAAATAACTTTGTTTCCTCTGAAAGGAAACTTCCCCCTTCTGAAGTATAACCATCCTATGGCTGGATCTTACCCCCTGGTTTGAAGAACAATATTTTGAACAATTGTAACATCCTTACACATTTTATTTGTTTGCATTTACACATATTTTGACTGCGTCCATGTATATGGCTCAGTACTTTACAAGGTTATGGTTTTTTGGTATGGTATTTCACTATTAGCTAATATAATAAGACTATTATGCATCCATTTACCCCTTAAAAGGTATTTATTTGTTGGCTGTCCCAATGTGAACAGGAAATCTAAATCTAAATAAATAAAAATGAGTATGATGTTTTTTATTATTCAAATTGAATTTTCTCTACATAATTTGTGTCCATTCACACCAATATTTTTGATCTCTTGAAAAAAGACCTAATGTAATGATTTTATTTTAATTAATTTATTTTTTTATTATTTGTTGCTGTCCCATTTGGAATGAATCTTAATATAAGCAAATAAAAACCTCATTAGAGTGATATGCTCCACAATAACCACAGATAAGCAAAAAGGTCAAAACTCTGCACTACAAGTTTTCAAAGCACCAGTGCTCAGCACTGAACTGAACTGTTTTCTTTTAGTTTTCAAAGAGTCTGTGTGCAGAAAGTGTGTGAAAAACTGCTGTAAATTCAGCCTGACTGGTACGATGTTCAAATGTGTCTCTAAAACTGTCTCTCTCTATCATTTAAAGAACAATTACTTGAAGAAGGGAACATCACACAGAGCTCTGCCTCCAACATGCTGAATTATTACTGGACACATTTTAGAAAAGGCCTGTACACCCTTTTTCAGTTTGATGGAGCTGTGGATGCAGCCCCAGCGTTTCTGCATGAAAGGAGGCAGAGGGCAGCGATGTTTTGACCTTTAAGCTTTATTTGATGTCATATAAGAGCTTCATTATGAGCTTTCTGATGAGATGATGGAAGGAAAAGGGTGAGTGGAAAAGTGGATAAACATGAAACCTGGAGAGATGGAACGAGCAAAGAGAAATTATAATATTGAACAGATGAAATTATGAGAAAGTGAAGAAATTAACCCATTAATGATAAAATGATTATTATTAACCCTTGAGTGCATGGTGTCGCATATGGCAACAAATAATTTATCTTCATTTTTCTAAAAAGCCATGATATAGAATCTACGTTTTTACAGTTTGGTGTGAAAAGGGGGCTTTTATTTTGAAATACAATTACAATTTATGAGGTCAGAGGATCAGGATATCCTGTTTGCTCATGGACATTTGATGACTGTTTCATGACCGAAGGTTGTCTTTTATTTTGAATTGTGGAAAATTTTCACCAAATAAAAACTAGAACTCACTATTTGGGGTAAGTTCATAATGCATACAATCTAATGGAACCTCATAATGATTTAGACTGGATCGGCTGAGAGATCAAACTATATGTGCGAGGTGTGAAGAGACAAAGAGGAGATTTGCTGCTGTGAGAAGCTAAATCTTTGTTCCACACCTTCCATGTTTTCACATGCAGACGACCTCTAGAGACAAAGTCTGACCCACCACCACTGAGCTGTGGTCAGGAGGACGCTGTTTGCTCCAAGGCAGATCAGTGGTGATGATGAGAGAGGAGGGTGTGTTATGAATGTGTGTGGTTATACTGTAGCAGCCTGCTGATGGTGTCAGGTGGTTTAATGAAGATGAACTCACATCATATCAGTCCTGCTGCCTTCAGATGCTGCATGAGAAGCTGAAGTCAGGCTAAGTTGAGGTGAAACCACCTGGTGGAAATGTGGCATATCAGACCTACACCCCTTACAACACAGATTTCTCGCTTAACCTCCCCTGGATCATCAACACCTCTGAAGAAGGCCCAGCAGCATCCTCAGGAGAAACAACCTGGAGGAGAAGCTGTTGGTGTCCTTCTACAAGGCCACCATAGAGAGCATCCTGTCGTACTGCATCAGGGTGTGGTACACAGGGTGCACAGCCACGGCCCCCTGCCCAGCCTGGAGGACAGCTCTGCCTACCTCTGCAGAGCTACACACATCATCAAGGACTCCTCTCACCCCAGCAACCACCTTTTTGAACTGTTACCCTTGGGCCGACGCTACAGGTCTCACAAGGCACGCACAAACAGACTGAGGGATACCTTCTTCCCAAGAGCCATCTCCACACTGAACAAACCCTAGCATTTTAGACTGTTCTAGGCAGCATTGGGAAATTGAACTAAGACACAAAGGAGTGGCACCTCTAATCTCATTGTAGAAATACAGTGACAATAAAGGCAATTCTGATTGTGTTTGTTTCATGTTAATCAATCTGGTGTTCCCAGTCAAAATTGACTTTTCCATTAAAACTCATCATAAAAACTGTAATAATACATATAATAATACATACACATTACCTCTTGTTGTGTTCTATTTATCAATATAACTTCCTGTGAACATTACAAGTTTTGAACTTCTAATTATTTATGGCCTGTATGTGCCATTGATCTGAACTTATACTGTAGGTCTTGAATTCAAGTTTTAAAAGAAACACAATTTGATTATTTTGACTATAAGAAATAATCAGATGAAACATAGTCTACTGTTTATCACAGAATAGTTTTTTGACAGAGAACATGAGGGTTATTGCAGAACCTTTTTTCTCATTTTCTCTTCAGTGAAAACACTGCAGAGGATGAAAATTAAAACCGCATCACATGTGCAGGTGAGGTAGAAATCTATTACAGGCTTATCTAATAACCTTACCTTGGGAAATTAAAATACAATTTAAATTGTACCAAAAACAATACTGAAAAAACAGTGTAAAGCATAAAAAGGAATTTTACCTAATTAAAATTAGATTCAAACACAAAGAAAAAATAGTTAAAAATAAAGATAAACTAATAATCCAACTGACATTGTCTTTGATGAGCAATAATTCAGGGAGAATGTAATTAGTAGATACTGCACCATCTGTTTATAAGAGCTTTTCTATTTGACATTATTTTCCCTGCCACATCTTATATGCGTTTTAATTGGCTGTTTTCTCAACATGGTTTTAATGTTTATTTCATGTCTGTTAAAGCACATTTAGCTGCATTTCTGCATTTTATTTACTTTAGAGTTTTATTCATTTAATTTAAAGTTGTTTTTATGAGTGAAATTTTATATATATATATATATATATATATATATATATATATATATATATAGAGAGAGAGAGAGAGAGAGAGAGAGAGAGAGAGAGAGAGCAGAAAAGTGAAACATATATATATATATATATATATATATATATATATATATATATATATATATATATATATATATATGTTACGTACTTTTCTGCTGAAGTCTGTTTTTATTTATTTATAATTTCTGCTTCATCTCTTTTTTATTTCGTGATCTTTTGTGGCTGTTGATTGATTGAGATAAAAATGAATACAACTCATCTTAACTTACTATTAAATTTGATATTAGAGAAGCAATTGATCATTCTGGGTCTACTCTTACAGAAGTGAATACTTTTGTGCACTGATCAATAAAGTGTGAATAATAAAATAACATTTCTCTGCATTGGTATTACATTTTAAATCTCTTCTTAGATTTGTTCTTGTGAAACTGTCTGAGAACGTTTTAGGTTTTTATTCCAGTACAGATCAGTCTTTGTAACCTTGGAGGTTGATATTTTCCCGACTGTGACTGTAGGCGACGTTCTGTCGCTGATATGGTCTGAGCTATAAGCAGAAAGCATTGATGCAGCCACAGTGATGCGGTTTAATCTGCTCATGTAATCAAAGCAGTATTGTGTCAGGTGGATTTTATTCAACACACGTTTAATGGATAAATCATGGCTACTGTCTGTCATCTGGCTTCAATCATCATCAGTGTCTGTGGTGCTACATAGGTTTACTGTACACGAGTTTAAAGGTCCCACGTAGTCCATCCCAGGTTTAATCACCCATCTGAATTTATGTGCCCCTGTAACCATAGCAACAAGCAAGCTCAACTTAAAATTTAACTGCAAACAGCATGACTGAGTTGATGAAGCTATAATGGGAAAAACAAAACAGACAACACAGAATATGAATGATGTTCACATTTTTTTCATTTCTTCTTTTTTGCAGATACAAACATTTTGTGGAATGTTATGCTCCACAGAAAGAAAGTGGAAGAAAAGAAATAGAATAATGAACAACTCAACAGTTATTTTTTACATAAGAGTCAGTGACAAAACCACCATATAGTGTAATCCTAAACAATTGGTACCAGATAGTTTAATTCTTTTAAAAAGGTTTTAAAGAATTTAAAACACATGCTATCAACTAAATTTATATTATAGGTGAATTATATATTTCAAATGTATCATTATTTTTTTATTTTTTATAAACATCACACTAAATTGTGATTTTTGTAAAAAAAAAAAAAAAAAAAAGAATACAAAAAAGATACAAATGGACTTTTAAATAACAGGAAACCAACAACATGAACACAAAATGCTTTACTTCATCTTAGTTTTTCTAAAAAGCTTTGATATAAAATCTATGTTTTTACAGTTAGGTGTGAAAAGGGGGCTTTTATTTTGAAGGACATTGAATTTATGATGATATATGACCAGGATATTCTGATATCTATTTATATATTTTTTTTATATTTTTTATTTATTTTTTATTTATTTTTATATTTAATTTGTGATTTAAAAAAAAAATCAAATTAAAATTGGGAAATTCCTATTGCAGACAACCTAATGGAGTCCCATTGACCTATGAAACTGTCTGTCTTTACAACTTTTTATTATACTTCTGAAATATAACTTATTTAGGCCATTTTAAGTAATAAACAAAACACGATCTAAGGTCTAAGTAATATTAATTAATCATTCAGCCATAAGGCAAAGCCAGCTGAGGCTGTAAGGTTCTTGATTTTTGCTAAGCTTGCATACTTTTTCTTTACTGAGATGCGACACTGGAGTAAATCACAGTCCAGAGCCTCTCTCCCACCTTCTGCTGATTGTTGACTGGCTCTGGTTTCATTTGGCTCATTGTGACTTGTCTCTTCTGGCAGCAGCATGGCGTTCCCTCAGCTCTCACACTGACTTTGGGAAAGAAGTTAGTAAATAGACGGAGGTTCAGTGCTGGCTGGGAGATCGGCACAACACCGTCGGCTTAAAAACTGAGGATCTGACTGCCGACCCAGCTCTAATGACACACCAACAAAATCCTTGACAGGTGGCATGCTGCTCAACAGGCTCACAGACAGCCTGTTCAAGCTCTTCAAGCATTTAGAAAAAGCCGTAAATGAGACATAAAATCAGGCGGAGGCAGATGAAGACGAAGGGTTGCGTGATATTGTGACGGATGGGAGGTAAATGCCTCTCGGGGGAAGCTACCACATGGTTGAAAGCCGTGTGTTTCCTGTCAGTTTGTGATGACTGGAGGTGTGCCGAGGTCTACGATTCGCCAGACAGTCCAGCTGCGTCAGCGTCCGGAGCGTTTGGAGAGACTTCAGTGTTGTCTGAGCATGTTTTCACGACTGCAAAACCTTTGTAATCCTGCTGCCATGATTCCTTTGTCTTTAGGCGGCATTGTTCCCCCGTGTCCTCTTGTATCCTCCTTCTCTTTCTCTGAAAAATGCCTGGAAAGAGTCAGTGATTTTATGAGTTTCTCCAGTTTAACTTTTTATCATGCGATCAGACTATATGTCGATTAAAAACTAGGGCTGCATCTGAAACCTTACCATCACTGTCTATTAACTGGTAGCTACTACGAGTTAGTATCACTGTCTACTAACCAGTAGCTACTACTAGTTAGCATCATTGACTACTAACCAGTAGTTACTACTAGTTAGCATCACTGTCTACTAACCAGTAGCTAGTTAGCATCATTGACTACTAACCAGTAGCTACTACTCCAACACCACAGTAGTAGCTTCTATGTAGGAAGTTAACCAGTAGAAGGCACAATTCTGACCTACTACAGCAGCCATCTTGGCCGTCCTTAGAACCCAGATGTTCAAAGGACAAATTACAGCACCACCAGGAAAAGTTCTTCTGATGTAGAGTCACAAGTCAATATTTGGCAGAACTTGCATAATTGATTAAGCTCTACAATAGAGAATATCACACCTTTTGATATGAATCAAACCCTAAAATACAAGAAGGACATGATTAAAGAAATATTATTAGCCCCGTTAGCTACCGTTTGTCTCATGTAAAACAGGAAAATTGCATGGCTGTGAATTACCATTACGCATTTTTTTGCGTACAACAAATTATTCTATTTTAAAAGGTAAATCAATATACCATATATTGGTGATATGCCATTTTCAAAAAGTTAGATATAGGTTTAGTTAGAATATTTTACATAACATTATGTGATTAAAGTCTTATTTATATTTGAATATATGTATTGCAATACACTTAGTGTCAGTACATTTTTTTTAGGACATTTAATTGTTTTTATTGGTGGAAATAATGCTACTGCTGAAAAAAAATGTAAAAAGCCCAAAAAAGTCACAATATTTCAAGTCTAGAAATACTATTAATAAAGCTGCAGCTGGTTGTGTCTGTCTCAAACTAAACAAATCTTGGACACCTTTAACAATCCCTTTCAGACCTGCAATTTGACTATATTTCTTTTTAGTAATTTTAACATTTTTTTGTATTGTGCCTCCGATTTGTTGTCTTTTCTCTTGAAGCCTTTTGTAATGATATTTACTTGTGTGCGTGGCTCCAGTTTGTTTTTCCAGCTTTAATCCAGCACCAAAGTTCTCTTTTGGCAAAGATTCCCTAAAAAAAAACTGATGACTGGACTTGAGTGAAACTTTGTTTCTCCTTTGTGGTGTTAGTATGATCACTGCAGCCAAACTATTTTAGATTTCTCACAGTTCCTGTAATATTTCCTAGTCCGATGGAGCTGCAAAGAAGTGCTCTTCTGTTGCAGAGGAGTGAATAGTTAGATAATGTAGCTGGCTCTTATATAACTTTGTTGAGGTCAGTTATGTGCAGGAACTTGCTGAATCAAAGCTGAACATCCTGGACTGTTCTCACAGACAGAACCCCCCCCAATTAAGTCTTTGTGGCAGTGCCTGGGGGAGTAGCAGATCTCTGCCTGAAATCATCTGGGATCTTAGCGTGGCGATTGCTCTGCCAGCGAAGGTGGAGGGTGGTGTAGGAGGGTGGAGGATGGTGGAGGGGGGAGGTGTGATGCCTGCTAATAAAACTCCACCACCCCACGAGGCCTTTCGGTAAATTAGCCCTCGGCACGGTGTGTGGACGGAGTCCACCGTGAATTCTGTCTCCTCAATTTGCAGCGATGTTTGGATCATCGCTGCACTGTGGGTCACATCTCACAACCGGGCAATTAAGGAGTGGAGAGAGAAAAAAAGCCAAGCAGGAAGATAACAAGCTTGGCATGAGATTTCACTGTTTGTATCCAGACTTATTAAAGCTCATTACTGCATATATTTTTAGCCAAAATCATCCCACTGAATTTTCTTCTACTAACATGTTTCTTTAAAGGCATTTGCTGTGGAAAAGGACAGAACTTCATTTAACCCTCTATTACATATGTTGCCATATGGAAACAATTACTTTATCTTCAATTTTCTAAAAAGCTGTTGTATAAAATCTGATATTTGACATGTGAGCATCATTGTCTCATGACCGAAGATAAAATGAGATATAATGAGATATATCTTATCTTCATTTTTTGTTTAAGTTGTGACATGAAATCTATGTGTTTACAGTGAGACATGAAAAGGGGGCTTTTATTTTGAAAGACGGATATAGGATGTTTGCTCATGGAACTTTGACATGTGAGCATCATTGTCCCATCATTGTCTTTTATCTGGAGTCTTTTAACTTGTGAATATTATTTTGTTTATTTATTTACTTTTACATTTAATTCAATTTTGATGTCAGTCAGTCAGTCATTTTCTATACCTGCTTATTCCTCATTAGGGTCACATGGTCTGCTGGAGCCAATCCCAGCACATTACAGGTGAGAGGCAGGGATACACCCCAGATGGTCGCCAGCCAATCGTGGGACACACACACCATTCACTCACACCTACAGGCAATTTAGAGTCTCCAATTAACCTCAGCATGTTTTTGGACTGTGGGAGGAAGCCGGAGTACCCGGTGAAAACCCACCAGACACAGGGAGAACATGCAAACTCCACACAGAAAGGTCCCAGACCCAGGACCAAGGAGGTCTTGAACCTGCGACCTTCTTGCTGTGAGGCAACAGCGCTAACCCCTGCGCCACCGTGTCGCCCCAATTTTGATGGTATTATGTTTATTTTTTTGTTTCTAAAAATGCAAGATTTGTGCCGTATGGCAACAATTTGTAAATATGGAAAATTCGTAGCACATACAACCTAATGAAGTCCCAATGACTTACATAGGATGAAACTATCCTATTATACTATTATGTTTGCAACTTTTTACTATATATCATTTTAATATATCTATTATTTTTAACATTATTATTAACATTCAAAGCATGTTTTACTATGTCTAAGTAATATTTCATGCAATAGAGGGTTAATGACATGTACCAGTGTTACATTTCAAACACTGAATAATCCCGGGAGGCAACTAATACATGTATCTGGATCTGTAGTGTAGGTGCCTGACTTAGCACAGTGGTGATTCTACACTGTGCGTGTGTGTTGGATGTATTTTGCATAATTGATGTAAGGGTCAGTGACAAATAATGTTTGGAAAGATGAGAAAGTCCATACATTTTTAAAACACAGTTTTAAGAAGAAAATGTACATTGAGTGTTCATGTTGGCTTCTTGTTATTTAAAAGTCCATTTGTATCATTTTTTTTTTTACCAAAATCACAATTTAGTGCGATATTTTTGACACAAAATGCCAAACGGTATAATGATGAGGTCTTCCAAAATTCTGAATAAAAGACAACTTTCAGTTGTGAGACAATAATGCTCACATGTCAAATGTTTATGAGCAATCAGGTTATCCTGGTCATGTGACCTCATAAATTGTATGTCCTTCAAAAATAAAAGCCTCCTTTTCACACCTAACTGTAAAAATATAGATTTTATATCAAACCTTGTTAGAAAAATAAAGATCAAATAACTTGTCATATGGCAACACTATGTAATAGAGGGTTAAGGATAGTACTTGAATAAATGTACTTGGTCCTTATAATGAGGATGTCCTGCTGCTGCCTGCTGCAGCAGAACCTGTTTGGTGTTGAGCTACAGCTCATCCAACACCGTCGCTTCCTCTTTCACTTACACTTTCAGCTGATGGATCCGTGCCCAGCTCCGCCTCCCTGCTCCTCATCCTCACCTTACCTCACTTAGCTCCAGTTGCTGTGATCAGAGCCGCTCTGTTTCCTCTGGCACTGGATCTGTCAGGTGTCAGGAGGGGGGTGGCGCTGAGGTTTGTGCTGAAACGGTGCGTTGGGACATTTGGAAGCAATTGAAAGAAGAAACTATGTGTGTTACTTCACTGACATCTTTTTTTTTCTTTTTTATTGAAAAGCAGGTGAAAATCAACATATGTGTCACTTGTTACAGCAGGCAATGAATATAGGCACATACAGTACATGCATACATACATACACATACATACACGCACATGCACACAAATAAGCACCAGCAATAACGGTACATATGGCACATGCACACACTCAAACCACCAGAGAAATTAATTAATCATTAATCTTCATAACGTGTTTCAATTTATGCTGTTTCAATTTACACATAGAGTATCTCCCTCCTAACTTGGAACCCCCTCTGGCCTGGTCAGAGCTCTCTGTTACCATTCATCCTGGCAACAGAGAGCTCCATAGACAATATTTATACCAGAGAGCAAGTCCATTGCTGCATAGAAAGCGAATGTGGTGGTCACCACCTGACCGCCAGCATCTTTTTAGCCACTGTAACATGAAGAGAACCACAATGTTCTTTGCATTTGACTGAAGTTTTGCGCAGAATCATCATTTAGAAGCATACATCTTGGAGAAAGGTTAATATCTAATCAAAGTTTGTTCCCTTCACAGACATCTGACACGTAAACTAACATTGCTTCAGTGTTGAGTGATGGTTTAACCCTCTGAGGCCAACTGCACATAGACAAAGAAAAGCCTCAAGTGGACAGAGTTTAACAATTTTACCAATTCTGACCTTTCAATATCAAGATGGTCCAGGGAAGCCTCTACTTTGTTTCTACTGCAGTGTTACGTTATCATCATGCATTTCCTTTGTGAACAGTGAAAGACCAGGGACAATTTGTTTTTATGAAAAAATGGTATTTATGAGTAGAGCTTCAGTGATTAGTCAATTAATTAGTTGTAAAAATTCTCTGGTTCCAGCTTCTCTTCTCTGATTATTTTCTGTTTTTTTAGTCTTCTATAACAGTAAACTGATGATCTTTGGGTTGTGGACTGTTGGTCTGGACAAAAAAAATAGACAAAAGAAATTGAGGTTGAATCAAAGAAATAATTGATTAATTGTTTCAATAATGATTGATTAATTGACTATTGGAACAATAATTTAGTTTCAGCTCTATTTAGGAGCTTTTGATTTTTTTGATTTTTCCTTTATTTTACCAGGTCAGTCCCATTGAGATGCAAAGATATCTTTTACAAAAGAAGCCTGGCCAAAATAGCAGCCAAAATATAGGGATAATACAATACATAGTTACAAACTGGTGTAATACATCAATCAATCAATCAACCAATCAACAAATCATCAACAATAAAAAGCTCTATGTGCAGTTTGGTGAAGATACATATTTTCCCCAGCAGTTTTTAGTAGGCAGTGTTAGAATATTAGCATTTTGCTGCTGTCTTCATATTTTCTTAATATTCTATTTTTTGTAGACTATGTCTCGCATTGCATCGATGCAACACTCGGGTTCCAGAGGGTTAAAGTCATGACTCAGAGAGGAATAGAGACAACAAGACAAGAGATGTCTTCCTTCTGTGAGGAGGGGTCTGTGATGAAGGGTTAAAAACATAGGACCGGGGTATAATCTTATGGTTGCACCTTGGTAGCATAGAGGTGACAGAGACATCCTGGTTTTCCTCAAGCTCTTCCTTTAGCACTGCATCATATAAAAGAAAAAGAAAAAACGCTGAAAAGTCACTGCAGCAGCTCTCACTCACAGACCATCTGTTCTCCTCTGGTTTTAAGGAAGTCACCAGCCAAGTTTCCGTCCAAGCATCTTTACTATACACGAACTAATCTGTAATTAGTAATATTAATATCATCATGGTGGTTTATTTGGCTTCACCTAGTCCTTATTTTAATGAGCAGACTGTTAGCTAGCTCATCTAACTCCTGTGGAACAGTCCGTGTAGTGAAGCCCAGCTCTACAGGGACTGTAGCCTTTAAAATAAAGGCTCCTTGCATGTTGTCTAACAGATTGTTTATTTATTTGGCAGGGGCAGTGCACACCAAAAACACATAAACAAAGCATCTTTTAGTGTAAATATAATGATAAATAAGATCTGGCATGAAACTATTTTCCATCCATAGTCCAGCCATAATAGTTTGGGTTCTGATGATTGTCCTGATAAATAGGGTTATCATTTTGTCCATAAAATGTCAGGAAATAGTGAATAAAACACCAATCAAAGTTCCCACAGTCCAAAGTTACACCTTCAAAAGTCTTCAAAAACCCAGGTGCTATATCTGTATTTACATGTTTGCTTAAAATGACTAAAATTATTACTAATCCTCTTTTGCAGTCTTGCTATATGGCAACAATTACTTTACCTTCATTTTTCTAAAAACTTTTTTTTCTTTTTTTTTACCATGTGTAAGAAATATTTCATGCAGTAGAGGGTTAATAATTAATCATCTGTCAATCGACTATGACATTATCAGCCATTAAAAGCTCATACAAGCTAATAAGTCAAAAGATAGTTAAATCATTGACAGACTCCCTTTAAGTCCTGAGATACTGTTCAGTCAACACTACTACAAACAGAAACTGGAACCATTACAAAAATAACAATAATGATAATTGCCACTTGCCTGCAGATGCTACGTATTCATATCTGTTTATAGAAGGCACAGACTGTCCAGAGCCGACAATCGGAACAAGTAAATTGAGGATCTATCCAAACTCATTTGCCACCTGATTCCATTCATAGAGAAGTGTAGTGGAGAGTAAATAAACTTCCAGATTAAGTACAATAAGGCTTTAATGAATCAGTAATTACAATAATCTCCCAATTTACTGCAGAGGCTGCAGTGTTCTATTTTCTCCACCTGGTTTTCTGCTTCTTCTTTTTGGTCCATTTGTCTAGCTTTGAGTCGCTCTGTCTCAGACCTGAGGACCTGTAACTAATCCAGCTGACAAGTAGAAGAAGGAGGATGAAAAGTGCTGTCCTAAAGCCATATATCACAGTGACGCTTCTGTCTCTGTGACCTGCCTGAAACCCAGCCAGATTCCACTGAACATACCAGACTCTGTTCTACCTGGATGAATACAGTGTTGAAGAAACTGCACTGCATGTTACTTTCACTGCCAGGGCCGCCCCTGGCCAAATTGGGGCCCTAAGCATGATTTTATTTTGAGCCCCCACCCCCCCACCAAATAAATAAATAAATAAATAAAAATATAAATACAGCACCACCACAAAAAGAAATGACCACCACAAAATGCCATTTAGCTTTATTTGAGGTGAACAAAAATGAACATTTTACATCATTTTACTGCATTTGTGGGATGGAACCTCATCAATTACATCATCATATGACAGCTGCTGCTATTTTAGAGTTCATGTTTATAATAGCCATGGTGCTCAAATGTTCTTGAGTCATTGAGTGGAGGTATGTTTTGATGAACTTCAATTTTGAAAGGCTTCACTTTGGAAAGACAACTGTAACAGGGAAAGTTACTATCTAACTATCTATAGATTTAGATAGACACATTATTAACATGCTTACTAACATATTTTGGCCAGTCAGTCAGTCATTTTCTATACCTGCTTATTCCTCATTAGGGTCGCAGGGGTCTGCTGGAGCCAATCCCAGCGCGTTACTGTGAGAGGCAGGGATACACCCCAGATGGTCGCCAGCCAATCGTGGGACACACACTTCACCATTCACTCACACACTCACACCTACGGGCAATTTAGAGTCACCAATTAACCTCAGCATGTTTTCGGACTGTGGGAGGAAGCCGGAGTACCCGGTGAAAACCCACACAGACACAGGGAGAACATGCAAACTCCACACAGGAAGGTCCCAGACCCAGGACCAAGGAGGTCTTGAACCTGCGAGATTAAGATGCAGTTAATGCAAATATGATTACAACTACATTTTGCACTTCGGTTCTATATTCATACAGCTTTTTGCTGCTGAAATGCTTTGCATTTCTCCATAATATGTCAAATCAAGGATTATTTCAATTTATCTTATTCTATTTCATCTTATCTTATGAGGAAATGCATGTTTGGAGTTTGCAGGAGTTAACAAGACATTGATTAAATGCTAATCAGGGCTGCTGGTAAATGGAATCTCCAGTTCACATCTAGACAGAATTCTCCTCTCTTCTGTCTCATAATTAGGAGCCAGTAGCTGCTGTATATGGCAAATAGTTTTATTTTTTATTTTCAACAACATACCCACCTTTAAGTGCAGCAAGAGCCTCCTCTTGTTTCTTGTTTTTACTTGCTCTTGGCTCATATTGTTGTTTGGACGCCATCTCTTCATCCTCATCCAACAACCTGTCACTGCATCTGACCACTGATTGGTCAGGTGCTGTCAGTCACTGTGGCAGCATGTTTGGTACTGTGTCAGATTACACTTCTTTTTTTCTCTCCCTGCCTCAGGTTGACTTGGTGCTCTATGTGTGTCTCAGCAGCCGTGTGCTGTGTGCTAATTGTTTGCAATTCTGCAGAGAATGTGTCCCCTTGCATAAAATGGGGACCCCTCATGGCCATGGGGCCCTACCATGGATGTATTACAAACCTGGATAGGGTACCACCTCTCAGCAGCACAACAATTTTTCCCCATGGCCACTCATGGTACTGCAACAAAAATCACAGGACCTAAACAGCATTTTTCCCATAGACCTCAATAGTAAAAGAGAAGCCTGTAAAACTGTTGACAGGACATCTCCAACTGTAACCCTGTTATTTATTAATCTTTGTATTCCACATTTTTAAGTCATGGACTTTTTATCTGTTGAAAACATTACTAACAGCCAGAAAAGCTCTAGAAAATGCTCTCTGTATGATGCAGCACGGTTGTGCTGCAGATGAGTTTTTTTTTTAATTATTTATTTTTCTTTAACATATTTTTAATGGGGATCGCAAGTGTCGAACGACTCAAATGTGAGTTTCGTTTGCAATTTACATGTTCTCATTACTCCAGGGCATGATGGGAGGTCCCAGAGCATCATGGGAGGTGACTCTACTGATCAATCTCTATGGATCACATGATGCAGAAATAAACTCAGAAGTCAGGAACTTTTTCAGCATATGCACCAGGTCAGCAACTTCCATCCAAGTGATTGGCGGTCATTTTTTTAGTCCGGTATCCAATTTCATAATACATCAATGGGCCCTATGTACAGCATGTGTTCTGCATGTAGGGAGGGGCGCTGCTGTTGGCTGCTGTGCATTGGTCAAACTCTGTCTTCTCAATCTATGTTTATAAGAGTCAGAGAAGCTAAAATTAAAATCCTCTGGAGCTGCTCAGTAACTGCTTCATGCGGTGTTATGATGTTGTTATGTACTGTACTGTTTCCAGAAAGAGTCCATTTAATCTTTAGTGCTCTGTGACATAATCTTATTAGTATATTGAGTTGGTGCCAAAGCATCAAGTCAATGCAGAGGCGGAACATCTCATGTTCCCAAGAAGTACAAAAATCTAATTCAGCAGATTACCATGATTTACTGAGTATGTTCACGCTCCCAAGGAAATAAATCCTCTGGATTTTATTGACCCCAACAGCCTCAAAGTGTGACTGAATTACCATTTAGTTTTCACATTTGGTATTAAGTCCGATCCCATTTATGCAGATATGTATCATGTTAATATTTTGTGATCATATTTTCACAGATCCTGTTTTATGGCTACAGTGAAATGCAATGTTGACACTGTGGTTAACCCTCTATTGCATAGTGTTGCCATACGCCAACAATTATATTATCTTCATTTTGTCCAAAAAGATGTGATATAAAATCTATGTTTTTACAGTTAGGTGTTAAAAGTGGGCTTTTATTTTGAAGGGCATACAACTCATGAGGTCATATGAACAGGATATCCTGTTTGTTCATTGACATTTGACATGTGAGCATCACTGTCTCACAACTGAAGGTTAAATATTTTCTCCAAATAAAAAGATTGAACTTGAATTTATTACAAATTAATTAAATTAAATTCAAAGGTATTGTTTTTTTCTAATATGTTAAAATTGATTTGTTGCTATATGGCAAAACAAAACATTTAAAACATTTTTTACCATGAAACAATAGTTTCTTTTTATCAATATAATTTGAGGATTTCTTGAAGCTCTTTATTTAAATTGTGCTCTTCAGTCCAATGCTCTAAGACTTTACTCACTTTATACCAATTCAAACTCCTTTTCTCCAAGGACGGTTAATTAAACTTGTTGATTGTAGCATGAAGAAATTCAACCCTCAGTAAAGATTGCGAGATTGCGTCAAACATCTCTGTACACTAGCAGCACATCTTTAAATGTGGTTCATCCAGACAATTACTCCAACCCTCTGAGCTTCAGAGCAATTTGTGATTTATGTTTTTTTTTTTTTTTTTTTAACTTTAATCCTTCCAGAGAAGAAATAATTAGTCCCTATGCTCTGCCAAGCAAACCAAATACCCTGCATGCTGCAAACAAACCACATTTTCATTTATTTTTCTGTAGAAGAAAATTGTAGTATTGAGCTAAAACTTCTTGAGCTGAATCAATGTAAGATTCAGCTTCAGTACAGGAGAAAAAACACGCAACATTTACACACCAAAGCCATTTTTTCACACGGTTGACTGAGTCTGCACTGTGAGTATCTGCAACCACAGATGCTTTGATGCTACTATGTTAATGACCAGCGCTCCAAATATAACCGAGTTAGAGTGTAATTAAATGCATACACCACACACCAGGCATCGCTCTACATACCAGGCTCATTTGTCACACAGCTGTTTCTTTTCCAAAAGAAAAGGTGCAGAGACACTCAGCATCACATTTATGACCATGTTCCTCTATTTAATAACAATAACCATCTTCCACCTCTAAGTATCTGGAGTTTCAACATAAGGACAAAAAGAACATAACCTTGTATGTAGGGATACAGAGTTTTTTCAATACCAATAATACTTATCAATAGTATTATTGATACTTTTCTAAAGGCATAGTTCCATCTCTAATATCTAATTTATATTACAGAATATTATCCAAACTAGTGAATTTATACAAGTTTTTTCCCAAGAGCTAAATTTTCCAATATTAATGTTAATTTATGACACTTTCTTTCTGCTTTGCTTCATCTCCATTTGACTGAGCAGACCATGAATGCATCATAATATAATAATGTAATCTGTAACCAAGCCTCCATTTAACCCTCTATTACATAGTTTTGCCATATGGCAACAATTACTTTATCTTCATTTTTCCTAAAAGCTGTGACATACAATCTGTCACATGTTTTTACAGTTAGGTGTGAAAAGATGGCTTTTATTTTGAAGGACATACAATTTATGAGGTCACATGACCAGGATATCATGTTTGCCAGTCCCTTTTGCTCATGGATATTTGACATGTGAGCATCACTGTCTCATAACCAAAGGTTGTCTTTTATTCAGAATTTGGGAAATTTTTCACCAAAAAAATACTGAACTTGAATTTAATTAAATTTTAAATTCAATTCTTTGTTTCTTTTTCCATAATATGCTAAAATAGATTGTTGCCGTATCTTAATAATATGCAAATAATATAATGGAACATTCCTTACACAGAATGAAACTATCCTGAGACTAAGTTTTCTTAGATATCTTAAATATATATATATTATTTAGCCAATTTTAAGTAACAAAATATTCAAAACATTTTACTAAGTTATTTATATTTGATTCAATAGACACATTTCAGGGCGACCCGGTGGCGCAGGGGTTAGTGCTGTTGGCTCACAGCAAGAAGGTTGCAGGTTCAAGACCTCCTTGGTCCTGGGTCTGGGACCTTTCTGTGTGGAGTTTGCATGTTCTCCCCGTGTCTCTGTGGGTTTTCACCGGGTACTCCGGCTTCCTCCCACAGTCCAAAAACATGCTGAGGTTATTTGGAGACTCTAAATTGCCCGTAGGTGTGAGTGTGTGAGTGAATGGTGTGTGTGCCCCACGATTGGCTGGTGACTCTCTGGGGTGTATCGCTGTAACGCGCTGGGATAGGCTCCAGCAGACCCCTCTGACCCTAATGAGGAATAAGCTGGTATAGAAAATGACTGACTGACTGACTGACACATTTCTACATTGGATTTATTGTTCTAACTTTTGGAATTAAAAAGTGAATTGAAAAAGATTCTGTTTGGCTGGTGTGACTGATATTAATTACCTGACTATTGCTAACTAATGTTAACCAACTAATGCTAAAGCAGTCAAACACACCACCTCAATGTTTCCTTAAACCACAATTATGTTTAATGTTAACGTTTGAGATGTTGTGAGGAACTATAAGTTTCACTTTTCATGGACTGACTGCAGGAGAGGCATGCTTGACTCTGCTGTTAACCTGTCGTTCTGACACGTCTTTTTCTGCCTTTTTCAACTGGGACGCGTTTCCCGGCTTGTCAGGCCTTTTACTTTGTTCAGTTGTACATTTTAATGCACATTTATCCTTCCCAGTGTTTGTTGTGCCAACACCAAACCACAGTGTTATCACACCAGAAATGTTTTGACACATATAAAAGGTCGACGACAATGTTTTCCTCTGGTGACTGGGTTGCTGTTTATATATATATATATGACCTTATTGCATTTAGCTGCAATTTTACTTCTGAACATTGTGGTGTGTCCATACCTGGGGAGTTTTTTAAACCTGAATCCAATGATGGCGGCTTCGTCATCTTTACAGAACATTTGTAATGACATACAGTAACAATAAATACAGAAAGCAGAACTATTTGTTGTGAAACTTCAGAAATCAGTGCTCCATTAATGACACAAATAAGATACTGAAAGACTGGTTCTTAGTGCCCTGTTTGAATTGAAGACATGTCACAGGATATGTCACAGAATGTTAAAGAATTAGTATGCATCTTCTGACTGAAAGCCAATAGATGTTAGAAGTGAAGGCTATAAAATTTAGTAGCATGTGCAGAAGAGAAGAGTATATGAATGATAATTAACAACAATACATCTTCAAGTAGTATCTGAATTTCAACAAGACAATTGCGTAAAGTTTTTTTTAAGATGTATTTTATTTTTTTTATCCTGTCTCACCTTTTAATCTTAAGTATTTAGTTTTGTTGCATTCTGTGGTCTTTATCCTTCTGGTGTTTAGTCTTTATTATGACTTTTAATCTATTCGTTTTCTGGCTCCCATGTTTCCTCCTCCGACCTCATCTCCTCATCTGGATCCTTGGTGCCTGGCCATGTCTCTGTTCTAAGCCATCACTTGCTGCTTGTATGCATGTGTGTGTGTGTATGTGTGTGTGTGTATATATGAAAAGGGGGTAGGGGTTACTATATTTTATCTGTCTAATTCTTGTTTGAAGCACTTTGTGCTATTAGATTAGATATGAATGATCCTTTAGGAGGCTCCTCAGGGGAACTGAAGCTCCAACACATCACAAACAGCACCGTTATAAAATTAAGACACAAAAACAGAGTGTAATATGTAAAAAAAAAAAAAAAAAAAAAAAAAAAGCACCCAATATACCAACACCAACATAGAGAAAATAAAATCCACCCTTGTTATTTTTATATGGTTATTGTAAAAAGGTCACATGGTATGAGGTAGGGGAGTAGACTATTGCACATGCTAAAATAGGAAGAACAAAACAAAATTCTGTTCCATACATGAAGACACAGAGAAAGTCTAAAGAAACATTTTCCCTCATCAAAATGTCATCAAACTTTTGTTATTTAGCCTCCTCCCTGGAGGGGATCATATCCATCATATCATATGAAGATTTCATATCTTCAATCCGGCTTAAAAAAGTGAGCCTCGGAAAGACAGCAACGCATCAAAAAATTACTTTACCAAAAGGCCACTTTGGACACGAAGAGGCCAAAACTTTCATTTTAATCAGACAGTCCTGTGGCTCTGGGGTTAGTTGAGATGCATGGGGCATCCAGACTGTCGACAGCAAAAAGACAAACCTGTCAGGCTGAGCCACTGAGTGACGCATGGGGTGAAATGCTTCCGTCAGCTGCCGCGTCGTCCCTCTCTGCAATGCGAAATCTTATTTCCTAAGTGACATCCCCGTTTATGATATGCATATGCAAAATGAGCGTTCCCATGCACATATGTCCAAATGTGTTTTTCTATTTATGAGATTTCGACTCCTCCTCGTTTGTGTCTGAGAGCTGCAGCAGGAACACAGCTGGCTGTTTGCTGGAGGAAGTCTCTCTCTCATCAAGGATAATCCAATTCAACTCTCATATTGGCTCTACAAATAGTACATAATTACAATAAAGCTAGAACAAAAACATTCATAATAATAATCAACAGATTAAATACAGATAACATTGTGTAGTTGTACAATATTGTGCAGTTCAGTCAGCATGGCTCCATTAACTCATGTTGTGTTCCCGGTCAAATCTGACCATTTCAAAGATTTTGTCATTGAAAAGTGGGGTTAATTTGATGTGATTCAGTTAGGATTCAATGAATTTATCCACAAAGAACTTCAGCACACAAAATAAATTGTATTAATTTACATACAATTTTGTGTGTTGTATTCAACTTTTGTGCAAACAAAAGTGTGTACACACACACACACACACACACACACACACACACACAACATTTAAAATGATTTCAAAGCGAATGTCCTTGGTAAGTCTGACCCAAACTATTCTGTGATAAACAGCAGACTATGTTTCATCTGAATATTTCTTATACTCAAAATAATCCAGAGTTTTCTTAGAACTCAAATTCAAGACTTATACGTTCAGATCAAAGACACATACATAATTTCTAAACTTGTAATGTTTGCCTGAACCTATGTTCATAAAAAAAAAAAAAATCGAACACAACACATATATATGTATTATTACAGTTTTCATGATGAGTCTTAATGGAACGGTCTAATTGGACTGGGAACACCAGATTGATTAACATGAAACCAACACAACATGAGGGTTAATAGAATATAATGTTGCTTTTCAGTTATCCAGCTTCATGAAGTTTAAAAGATCAAATTTCTCTAAGTATGCCCTCTGATATTATTATATTTGTCACATTTTAACAGGAAGTGCATCTCTGTCTCTCTTTCACCTGTGGTGCAGTGACGCTTTTCTCTCTCAGCAGCCATGACCTCTGGTGTCTAGATAGTGGTCCCTCACTCTGTCTCTGCTTTGTATCTCTGAGAATAAAGTAGTAGTCATAAATATACCAGTAGTGTGTACATATAATCATTGTCTGAACCCCAGCATTTGAAGCTCTAATAATAATAATATAAAGTCTGTGTATGATGAGTTAGTCAGAAGTTGCTCTCATATTTAGTGATTTCTTCTCATTTAGTGATGTTTTACACATTGTATTATTTTTTGCTTCCCTGGAAGTGACGATGAATGCAACATGACAGGAGATAGGGTAGAAAGCAAGAGGAAGACGAAAGTAAAGGAGTGGACAGAAGGAGAGATGAGCAGGGTGGATGCACTTTCAGAGAGAAGACAGACAGAAGAGAGTGAAGACAGAGATGGTTTACTGCAGGATTCTCTTCACATTGGGCTGGCTCATGAAAGTTTAATGAAGAACTTTCAGATGGAACATTGGTGCCTGTGTGTGTGTGTGTGTGTGTGTGTGTGTGTGTGTGTGTGTGTGTGTGTGTGTGTGTCTGTGTGTGTGTCTGTGTGTGTGTGTGTGTGTGAGGGATCACTATGAATAATACAATGACTGCTTGATCCAGCAGCGTTCTTCATTAGGTTAAGGGGTACCATGCAGCAAGTCATCAGCCAAGGTCGGCCTCGCCCAGCAGACAGCATGAAGTGTGTGTGCTGTAGAACTGGAGTTGCACTGATGTTGTGTGTGATAGTTGTATTTGGTCTCAGCTGTTAACAAGCAGCCGTGCTGCACATTAACTGTCTCGTTGGATAAATGCATGCATATATATGTGTATATACATTATATATCAATCTCCAGCTCTTTCACACATTCATTCAGACTGGTGAACCAGCAATAATCTACACCATGATGCTCTTCATTACAAACACTGTAAATTATGGACACATATTTTCAACATGTTCGTGCAAAAATGACACAACAGCCCTTACGAATGACTGCATCAGCCATAAGTAGTTGAATTTGCCAGTTCAATGGTTTAACGGATGAATAACAGGTTATTGTTTTCTAAACGACATCTGAACAACAGAACAACATCTGTTTTCCTCTCAGTGATTCGTCTCGTTAAGGCGTCGAGGCTCCAGGCTTCACTCAAAAGAAACTCAAGGGATGGATTTCAGTCCATTAAGCTGGCAGTGAAGAATAAATGTGTTTGCATCTGAGCTCTGATGTCACGCATTAACCTTTAATACAGAAATCATGAGAGAGTCCCATGGAAGCCGAATGCTCCATTCCATCAATATCGACAAGTAGCACAGAATAAATATCCTGCTCTCAGTGTCACATACAGATCCATGACACATATGGCTTAAGACAGACAGTATGACGATGTTTAATGGAGATCATCTAGAGAGTTTGTGAAATTAAAATAGTTAAAAAAGGAAATGATAGGTACTAATTTCTATCTATGAGGATAGTGGCTCTTCCTGAGCTGCACAGTGCTGGTCTGGTTAATCTGGTTCCTCCTTTCTGACGCCTATTGTATAACTGAACAAACAAACTCTTTGCAGAGCTGTGCAGTCCTGCTTGCTGCTGTTTCTGTACCAGGCAGGACAATTATCCTCAAGCATCTGAGTTGAAACAGTCTCTATTTTCTTCACCACTGAGTCAGCATGCAGACCCCATGTCAGAGGTCAGAGGTCAGGCCCTCAGTGATGTGGAGACCGAGGTACGTCTCCACCGAGGACCGGTTGATGAAGAGGGCATAGTTCCTTCCCTGCTTCTTCCCAAAGTCCATGATCAGCTCTTTAGTCTTCAGGGATTTAAGATAACAAATCTTTATTGTCATTGCAATGAGTAGAAAAAAGAAATTCATTTTGGAAACATTTCTAGCAGCAGCTACAAAGTCAGTCATAAGATATGTTAAAACATAATATTACAGTGGGGAATTTAAAACACAGCCCTGAGGTGCTCCGTGCTTAAAGGGGCCCTATTATGAAAAAATAGCACTTTCAGTGCTTGTGTCTCTGTTGTTCCTGCTGAAATAAGACCATCACAGAATAGAAAGTCAATTTACTGCAGCAGGGAAACCTACGACTAAAACGTCTGCAGGTGTGAAATGTTTTTAGCAGACACACAGAGAAGCAGAGAGACAGTAAAATATGTTTAAACGTTAGGCATTTTTCTTCACCATTCGGCTCTATAACACAACAAAAGAGCAACAATGACATTTATTTCTGCTTCTTTTCCCAATCTGTGTAATAAGACCGCCCACTCATTCTGTTCTGTGGTCTGGCCTCCTCTAGTGTTGCTGAAACACAAGTTGGTTGGTTGTGATGTCACAACAGGACTTGAAATCTGGAATCCTACTGGAGTGCTTGTGTTTGACTTCTGTTTCTCATAATAAGAGTGTGTGTTTCTGTTGGGAGATGAAGAGGGAAACGGTGTTCTTCAGAGTGAGTGTGTGACAAGGCAGACTGTATTGCCAGCCTTTTGGACCATAAAAGATGATCATTTTTTATAAATAGACCAAGAAAATCTAAATATAAAACTGGAAAAAACATAAAATTGGGCTCCTTTAAGGATTAGAGTAGAAGACCTATGAATGAACATCAATAGTCAGAAAGTAATAATAAATAATTATGCCTGATAATTTTTTTCTGCAAAAGGTTCAATTACCTTCTTGATGCGATTCCTTCTCCTTCATTAAAAATCCAGCAACTTCAGGCTCATGTTCAGCTTTATTGAGGTTACAGATACATTGTATCTAATGGCACCATAATGGCACCATAATCACATTTAAGCCAATATACTGTTCACTAGAACCTAATAGAACCGGATGTAGGCAGAAACCATTAGTGTGAGTGTTGCTGTGTTTGTTGTGTTTTCATTGGTCCTGAGCAGGTGCATGAAGCTGTAAACTTTAACACATTAGACAATAAATCCTGCAATAAAAATAACTTGGAAGTAATTATCAGCCTTTGAGGCTATTTGGGATGGTAAATACTTTTTTATGGTGCTTTAGTGAAACCTCCCCCCACCTTGGTGCCCATTGTGTTTGAATTTTGAGTGTTGGACTCTCTTGTTCTTCTGTAAATTCATGCCCGACTGTAATAATCAGCTCCTGATGAGCCCAGCTGTAGAGATTTGTTCAGGGCTACAGCCAACACTAATCTATTATTAAACTCACTCCAAATTGACCTGAATTGAACACAGTGATTCCCAAAGTGGAACATCAGGACCTCCAGCTCCATGAGTGCTAATTATATCTCTCTTATTGTTCACTGATTTATGTGACTAAATCTGACATAACAAAAGTTTTTCAGAAGCAAATCTAATGTGACGATCAAACTGACCTGGATGTTTACATTTAGAGGACTACTCCACTGATGTTAAACAGAGCTGATTTGATTTCTCTACCACTTTATTGGCTAAAACTCAACAGCAATTTGACATAGATTTTAGATTGTTAAATTTGGTTCAGAATTTCACAGTCCCCAGAGGATGAACCCAACTGACTCTGGTGCTCCTCTGATGTGTCATGGCATTGATATGTCAAGGCTGATGTTTGGGTTTTTTGATGGGACTAGTGCAATATTTAGCTGCTCTTAGAACACCCTGATTGTCTGGCCCCCAGTAGTGCTGCTTGTCGCTTTGCTGAGAACCGCTCATCCGATCAACTTCACAATCAATATTGCACCCTCTTGGGTCTCTAGCAACACACCCACCAAGTGTGAAGTTGATCTGATGAACAGGTTTCAAGATATCAGATACATGCATACAGATTGCATCTTGGATGCTGCTTCAGCGCCATCTATTGGACAAATGGCACCAGATGCTCAAAATGTGCTGGAGGAGTGATGAAAAAAATCAATCTGTTGTAAAATATATAACCTAAACATCCGTGTAAAATGTGGTAAACAGTTATCCAGAGGGATTTGATCATTTTGTGCTTCCAGTCTCCCATTTCTCCCATGGTGCATCTGTGCAGAGCAGCTGGTGGTTTGTTTGCTTCTGAGACTTCCAGGAGAAGCTGGAAGGAACGGGCAGCTCTCTGTGCTATTTGCTGCATCATCCAAGATACAAACGCTTCATTGATGAGTATTTGTGAGCTAACTATCAATAGTGTGCATCTTTCTATCAGAGTAAGAAACTCCCACAGAGCACAAGTGTGAGACGAGTGAGACATTGATCTCATACATAATGTACATCAAGTGAGGCTGAATAAAGTCAACACTGCATGCACCAGCCTTGAAAGCTGGATTAATAACCGTAATCTTAATAATAATATTGACCCTCAGAAGAACAGAGAGAGCTGCTTTAAAGTGGAAGTAGACAAATGTTTGCTTTGATTTATCATTATATGAAGATATTGATTGCACAGTGTAATCTCTGGAATAACGACACCATCAGTGCTTAGATTGGTTCCCCCCGCTTTTACTCTGCTGCCTCTCACCTGGCTACATCTCTAGGGAAAATAAAGGCTGGATTTATGGCACAAGATTAGATTGGACAAAGGCGACATGACATCACCCCCTCGAGACTCATAGGGTGACAATGGGTTAATCTGACTTTGGACGAAATTGCCCAGTTCTACGCCACAGGGAATATTTATCTGCAGAACTGTACACTACTGCATGCTGATTTCTACACTAAAAAATGTTTGGGATTTGAAGATATACGTTATTAGATTGAAAATAAGAGATGAAGAGCTTAATAATGTTGTAATGTTGTGTTGGATTAATGGTATATTCGTAATTTGATCATGAAGATGTCTGAATATAATAGTTACTGCTGCATGGACAGATACTCTTATATTCAGTGTCTGCTTCTTGTATTTTAGCAGTGTTTCATGTATCCTATTGTTTTTTTGCAATGTATATTATTGTATTGCTACTTTTCATCAATCTTCTTTGTGTTGTTTGGGGCATTTTCTAAAACGCTTAAAGCTCTTGCTAAAAAACAAAACAACATCCTAAAAGTTACAGCAATTTTTTTGCTTCACCTTTGATTAGACACAAGACCAGAGAGTATCAAGACCAAGACCAAAACAGACCACGTCAAGACTAAAACCAGATTAGCTCACTGAGACCAAGGACCTTGTTTTGCCACACCTTCTTGTGGTGTGGCAAATGAATTCTTTGTGGAAAAAAAGGTGTGCCTGCCTACCAAACCCCTCCAAGACCACTCTGCCAGTCTAAGAGACCCGAGACTGATAAAAACACCAAGACCAAAGACTGTTGATGCTGTGACGAGACTAGGACCACGAAAAAGTGGTCCGAAGACCTCCAAGTAATGTTCAGAGATTAGAACAGGACTGAGAGAGGCTGGCCGTCCAACTGTGAAGCCTGCAATGACAGCAGCAACAAAAAGTTGATGAAATATTTAGACTATGATGGAGAGGAGAAAACGTCCTAAAAGATGCAGATAACATTCAGCTGAGACTGCAACAGGCAACAAGAATGAGACCTTGTGCTCTAGTATTAACCTTTATGTTGCGTTCCTGGTCAAATCTGACTGTTTCAAGTTTTTTTTCTCTGAAAAATGTCATTAATTTGATCAGATTTACATAAGATTCCATGACAAAGTAAATTGTGTTACTTTACATACAATTTTGTGTTTTATTCAACTTTTGTACACTCTTGGTGTTCGTGGGCAAAAGTAACCGATCATTAGAAATGGAGGAGACCAGAATTAATGTAAGAAATTGAACTCAGCTACATCTACATTTGTTTACATGGTGAGACTCTTGATCATATAATAATCATATGTAATTTTATTGTTCTTGTTAGTTGTTCTTTAATGTATTAAGACATGACTTGGAGTATTGTGAAATGGTCAAGTATAGTTTTGGGATAATTTTCTTTGATTATTGTTATATAGCCTACTCCTTTTGCACTTAGGTTCTATATTCATACATTGCCTTTTGCAATGACATGGCCAATTTTCTGTCTCATAATTAGCAGCCTGTAGCTGCTGTTTATGCCACAAAGTTTTTATTTTTTATTTCAACAACATACCCAACTTCAAGTGCAGCCCGAGCCTCCTCTTGTTTTCTTTTCTTTTTGCTTTTACTTGCTCCCGACTCATATTGTTGCTTGGACGCTATCTCTTCATCCTCATCCAACAACCTGTCACTGCATCTGGCCAGTGATTGGTCAGATGCTGATTATACTTCTCTTTTGTTCTCTCTTCTGCCTTGGCCTGACTTGGTGCTCTACGCATGCCTCCCAACAGCTCTGCACTATGTTTTCATTGGTGCATTTGCAAAAAATGTGTCACCTTGTGTAAAATGGGGGCCCCTTGTGGAGAGTGAGGCCGTATGCACAGCGCTGTTCTTCGTGTAAGGATGAGCTACACTGATTTTAAATGATAATTGGTTCCCAATTGATTTGACCTGGTTAAATAAGGGATTGTACAGTACCTGTTATCTAGTCTGACTTCACCCTGCTGACTGTGTAAATCTCTGAAGTCACAGGTGTCCATTCTGTCCCTGTTTCACCTTATCTTTAGGTAAGGAATGACACCCAACAAGTTGTCCATAATGATCCTATTTACATATGGTAGTGCAGGAAATACAGGACCAGTAGATGAACGGTTTACATTTAATCACCTGAAGGTTTGGTGCCACAGGGGGGAGCATCTATAAATCAATTGAAATGAGTTTTTGGCATTGGAGGCTGCGATCGTAGAATTGTAATATTCATAACCTCAAGCACAGTTTGAAAATCCTCCTCCTTGGCCAGAGCAGTGGGAACACTCCCACATGCTGCCAGCAGCACAGCGAGGGATTACACTGTGCAACCTTTCATTTCATCTGCTGCTCAAACCCAGAAAAAACCTTTTTGTACCTTGGTTTGTGTTTCATCCTTAACCCTCATGTCGTGTTAAATCAGGCTGTTTCAAAGCTTTTTGTCTCTGGAAAAACATGGTTAATTTGATCAGATTCACCTAAGATTCCATGACTTTGTTGATAAAGAGGATTTCAGCACACAAAATAAATTATGTTCATTTACATAGTCTATAAATAGCAAGTAGAAGTTCATAACTTGTAATGTTCACAAGAAGTTGATGAATTAAAAAAATCCAATACAACAAGAGATGATGATATACGTATGTATTATGACAGTTTTTATGATGAGTCTTAATGGAACAGTCAAGTTTGCCCTGGAACACAACATTTATTAACATAAAGCAAAAATAACATGAGGGTTAAAAAGTTCCTGCTGCCACAGTAAAGTCCTGCCAGAGAAATCAAGCTGCTGCTCAACGTGTTTTACATGTATCAGATTATCTCTCACAAGCAGATCAAGCATCAATAGTGAAGAGAAGCTGTTACTGCTGCTCTGCTCTGTGTCAGAAGGCACAATCTGCCCCTGACTTCACTAAGCTTCTGCTTCACAGGATGAATTTGGGTGAAGTGAGACTGAAAACGCTGCTGTGGTTTGTGGGTTGAATTTGTTTCTTTGAAACAGTCTGCAACAGGTCATTTATTTCACTGAATCTAGCTAATTTAGTCATTTTTTGTGCGTTATATATTGTTTCCTTGTTTTAATAGTTACTTATAGTGGACGTGACATTGTAAACTGACATTGATCCACTCATCAAGGTTCCAACAGACATCTTCTGTTTGTTTATTTGTTCATTTTGGGAAAATCATCATGTGTGCCAATTGACTTCAGCTGTTCACCACCTATAATATTATCTTAAATGTTCTGATTCATTCAAGTAAAATTGAAAGACTAGAATATTAGAGTTTTAAGAACATAATCAACTGTAACATGAATGAATGAGTTGTAGTTAATAGGAACCACACATGTAAAAACACTATTGTGGATTTAAATGTCTTTGAAGAAACAAGTGAAAAAAATTCTATTTGGTGTAATAAGTGTTGTATTGAGTAGAATTATTATGATTCTGCTTATTTAATCTCATCTCATCTTCTCCTGCTTCATCCTTGACTTGGGTCGCGGGGGCAGCAGCTTCAGCAGGGAAGCCCAGACTTCTCTCTCCCACTACAGGGCCGCTACTTCCTCCAGCTCTTCCAGGGGGACCCCAAGGCGTTCCCAGACCAGCCGAGAGACATAGTCTCTCCAGCGTGTCCTGGATCTTCCCCAGGGCCACCACCCGGAGGGACGTGCGTGGAACACCTCACCAGGGAGGCGTCCAGGAGGCTCCTCACTAGATGCCTGAGCCACCTCAACTGGCTCCTCTAGATGTAGAGGAGCAGCGGTTCTACTCTGAGCTCCTCGTGGATGACCGAGCTTCTCACCCTATCTCTAAGGGAGAGCCCAGCCACCCTGCGAAGGAAACCCATTTCGGACACTTGCCCTCTCATTCTTTCGGTCACTACCCAAAGCTCGTGACCATAGGTGAGGGTAGGAACGTAGATAGACTGGTAAATCAAGAACTTTGCCTTTCGTTTCAGCTCCTTCTTCACCACGACGGGCCGATGCAGGGCCTGCATCACTGCAGACGCTCCGCCGGTCAATCTCCCGCTCCGTCCTCCCCTCAGTCGTGAACAAGACCCCGAGATACTTGAACTCCTCCACTTGAGGCAAGATCTCATCCCTGACCCGGGGCCATGGCCTCAGATTTGGAGGTGTTGATCCTCATCCCTGCTCATTTCAATTAATTTACATAAATAAAGAAATCAAAATACTTCGACTCAGTATGGGACTTATTGTACTAAATACAAGATATTTACACCTGATAGATTGATTTCATGTTGGGCCAAATGGTGGAGCAGTGGTTAGGCAGGGGTTGCCTCACAGCAAGAAGGTCACAGATTCAAAAACCTCCTTGGTCCTGGGTCTGGGACCTTTCTGTGTGGAGTTTGCATGTTCTCCCTGTGTCTGCGTGGGTTTTCACCAGGTACTCCGGCTTCCTCCCACAGTCCAAAAACATGCTGAGGTTAATTGGAGACTCTAAATTGCCTGTAGGTGTGAGTGAATGGTGTGTGTGTCCCACGATTGGCTGGCGACCATCTGGGGTGTATCCCTGCCTCTCACCTGTAATGTGCTGGGATTGGCTCCAGCAGACCATGTGACCCTAATGAGGAATAAGCAGGTATAGAAAATGACTGACTGACAGATTTCATGTTTTGCAGTGTAATTGTTACGGCAGCGGATCCAATATCCGTGTCGTTCAGGATTTAGTAACAAGCACTTTTGAAAAGAATGGACGCGAGCAAGCTGGGTTCTTTTAAAAACAAAAATCTTTATCTATTCAAAAAAGGTAAACAAAAAAAGTTACACAGCAAGCACGGTCAAAGAACTATATATATCCGTGCTTAACTAAAATCCTTCTGGTTCTCTTTTCCGTGGTTTTTCTGTTCTGACGTAACGTCTTCCTTTTTCCACGTGATCTATATAAACAAATCTACCTCGACGATTAAATTATTCTTCAATTACAGAAAACCTTTGTTCATACAATACATAAACTAAAAATTACAAAATACCATAAACATGAATTCTAACATTTTTCCAAATTATATTTTTCTTATTCTAACATATTCTCATGGCTCTAACACTCCGGCCCCTAATTGTATAGGCAGGATGCATAACAATTACAGCTACAAAAATAGAGCCATATATCTATCAATTCTACATGTACTGTAAATGTCAGCTACTCGATAAATCAAACAGATTATAAGTCCATCAGCCGCCGGGTTTCCTGGACTCAGTCAGCTTCCTGCAACAGACAAAGCTTGTTAGTTGGCCTATCTAATAAGCTGGACTTGGTTTGAACTTGAACTCTTCGGACAACTCCTCTTGCGTCTGGGTAAGTCTACCGGATTCTTCCAGTCAGCCAGGTATTCCTTGGGGCGGAACTGTCCACGATGAGCACAAGGTCTCCTGGTGTGAAGTTTCTCTTCCTGGTGTGCCATTTTTGACGCTCCTGTAGCAACGGGAGGTATTCCTGGGTCCATCTTGACCAAAATAAATTAGCCATGTATTGCACTTGACACCATCTTCGACGAGAGTAGATCTCGTCCCTGTTGAACACACCCGGAGGAAGGGCTGGTTGTTTCTTCAATAGCAGAAGATGATTTGGTGTCAAGACCTCTACGTCGCTTGGATCATCAGAGGCCGCAGTCAAGGGACGGTCATTGATAATTGCTTCAACTTCGCATAGCAGAGTGTGAAGGCCATCATCATCTAAAACCTGCTGTCTCAACACAGAGTTCAACACCCTTCTGACTGTGCGAATCTGTCGCTCCCATATTCCACCTTGGTGGGAGGCAGCTGGTGTGTTAAAAATCCAAGTGATACCTTTCTGCATCAGGTCATCTCTGATCTGAGAGTGATCAAGTTCTTCTAGAGCCTCCCTGAGTTCTCGCTCGGCACCTATAAAATTTGTGCCATTATCAGATCGCATTGTAGTCATTTGACCCCTTCTGCAGACAAATCGTCTGATGGCGTTGATACACGATGAGGTATCTAAAGAGTGGGCCACCTCTATGTGGACTGCTCTAAGAGCGAAGCAGGTGAAGAGGACACCATAGCGTTTCACCATACTGCGTGCTCTTCTGACCTCAAACGGTCCAAAATAGTCTACGCCTACATGCGTAAAGGGGGGCTGATCTGGGAGTACACGTTCCTCAAGCAAGTCTGCCATCTTCTGCTCTGCAGGCCTTGCGTGCAGTTTCCTGCATGCAATGCATTGGGACATCACTGTGCGAGTTGCTCTATTCAGTCCTGGAATCCAGTACCGCTGCCTGACCTTTGCAATTAGCTGGCTTCTTCCACAGTGACCATTCTGGCGGTGGACGTGCTGTAGAATCAGCTTTGCAATGTGGTGATCCTTGTGTAGCACAGCTGGGTGCCTGGATTCCTCTGGCATAGCGGACCTGTTCAACCGGCCACCTACTCAGATGACACCATCTAGCAGAACAGGATCCAACCTGTAGAGTGCACTAGACTTCATAACTTGAGAATCTTTCTGTTGGAGTGAGGCCAACTCCTCTGGAAACATCTCCCTTTGACTGTAGCGTATCAGCATAATTTCTGCCTCTTCCAAAACTTGTACTGACAACGCTTTCTTGTCCACTGACTGTCTCAATTTCCTCATTTCCTCTTTCACCTTTAGGTCTTGCTTTGTTTTATCCATCTCTTTCAGAGCAACATTAGCCACACATTCCTTTCTCTTCCTTGCCAAGAAATGTAGCAAGTCCTTCAAGCACAGCATCCATGCAACAGCCTTTTTTAGTCTATGCCAGTCCGAGTAGTATTCCACCAACGCTGTCAGGCCTGTACCTTGGGTTGTGCTGACGAGACTGACCAGAGCTGATTTGACTTCACTGTCATCTTCCATGGTGCCGCATATGTCAGGTCTTGTAGGCCACTCACTTTCACTCTGACAAAGGAACTGTGGTCCATGAATCCAATAGTCATTGTTGATGAGTGAGGTAAACCTCATTCCTCTTGAAGCTACGTCTGCAGGATTGAGTGAACTATTCACGTATCTCCACTGTGATGGTGTAGTAGCTTCTCGGATGAACGCAACTCGATTGGCCACAAAGGTCTTGAAGCGTGACACCTCATTTTCTATGTACTTAAGTACAGTGAGGCTGTCTGTCCAGAAAACAGACTGTTCAAGTGTGGTCTCCATTTCCTGTCTTAACAGCTTGTCCACCTTCACTGCTATGACTGCAGCAGTCAGTTCCATTCTAGGGACTGTTACTTTTTTAAGAGGTGCTACCCTGGATTTGGCCATAAGCAATGAGCAGACCTTCTGTCCATCCTCACTGGTCAGCAGAATGTATGACACTGTACCATAACCGCTCTCGCTGGCATCTGAGAAGTTGTGTATCTGAGCCTTGAGAGTGGGACCGAAATCAGTTGGCTTGATACATCTGTCCACATGAAAGTTAGATAGCTCCTGCAGCTCAGACAGCCACTGGTGCCACTTTCGCAATTGCTTCTCACCAATCTCTTTGTCCCAGCTCAACTTCTGTTGGCAAAGATCTCTCAAAATCAGCTTGGCTGGGAGGATGCATGGAGCAACTAGACCAAGAGGGTCATAGACTGAACTGACTATTGATAGTATCCCTCTTCTAGTGGTTGGTCTCTCTGGCACATTAACTCTGAACCTGAAGGTGTCTGTGTCGGTACACCAGTGAACCCCTAAGGCTCTTTCTGTTGGCAGGGTGTCTTTGGTTAGATCAAGGTCTTTCACCTCTGCAGCTCTTTCATTGGCTGGAATGCACGACAGAACGCGTCTGCTGTTGCTAACCCATTTCGTTAGGTTAAATCCACCACTCAGGCATAAAGCTTTCAGAGACTGTACAAGTGCTATGGCCCTTTCTTCAGAGACCACTGATAATAAACAGTCGTCCATGTAAAAATTCCTCTCAACTGTTTTCACAGCTTCAGCGGAGGTGTTGTCCTTTCCGTCTTCTGCTGTCCTTCTCAACGCAAAACAAGCACAGCTTGGCGAAGAAGTAGCCCCAAAAATGTGTACAGTCATTCTGTACTCCTCCAGAGGTCCATTCAAGTTTCCATCCACCCACCAGAGGAAACGCAGGAAGTCAGAGTCCTTGGGCGAGACCCTGACCTGGTAAAACATTGCCTCTATATCAGCCATCATCGCAACTGACTCCTCTCGAAACCTTGTTAACACTCCAATCAAGGTACTCGTGAGGTCAGGCCCTTGGAGTAGTTGGTTGTTCAAAGAGAAGCCTTGATATGTAGATGTGCAGTCAAAGACAACTCTAATTTTCTTCTTTTTGGGGTGGTACACCCCATGGTGCGGGATGTACCAAACCTCTCCTTCTTTGACCTCATGACCTTCTTTAGGTATCTTTTCCGCATAGCCCTTAGCTATGATCTCATTCATGAAGCACTCGTAGTCAGTACAGAACTCTGTGTTCTTATTGAGCTTCCTCTTAAGGTTGATCGCTCTTTGTTCCGCATGACTGCGATTATTGGGCATCTTCATAGACCTGTCCTTAAAGGGAAGACTGATATAATAATGTCCCTCCATGAGCTGACAAGACTGTTTGACTTCCTTCATGAACCGTCGATCTTCCTGTGACATCTCAGTTCTGTCTTCACAGCTGCGCTCTGAAAAGTCAGAGTTGAATTGCTGGATTAACAGCTCTTCAATGTTTGCCACAGAAATCCTGTTTGCAGTAACACTCTGCAATTCTTCATCGGTGTCTCGAAGGTGACCTCGTCTGATGGGACCATTGACAATCCATCCAATTGCTGTTTTCACAGCATATGGACCATCATCTTGACTATTAATGACTTGCCATGGCTCTATGGCCTTGTAAGCATTAGCGCCAATCAATAGACCGATCTCAGCTTCGATACTTGGAAGGTTTACTTCCTCCAGATAAGACCACCTCTGGATGTCTTTCTGACAAGGTATGTCCTCTTTTTTCACAGGGATTTCAGGCTGTGTACACTGAAGGTAAGTCAATGTATTGTTCTCCTCAAGTCCACAAATCTCCAGGTCTGACAGGATATGGCTATGGACAAGCTTCTTCTGTCCCATAGTTCGGAGCAAGAGCTCCGTCTTTCTGCCTCTAAGGTTCAGTGTTGACATTACTGCCTCTGTACAAAATGTCGCTGAACTGCCTGGGTCAATGAAGGCATATGTCTCAATTGTCTTCGTACCCTTCTTAGACTTGAGTCGTACCGGAACTATGGCCAAAACACCCTGACAGTTTCCGGCCCCAGTGTACCCACAGGTTTCTTGTTCTACAGCACTTGTGGACTGTGACTCAGATAGGCTGGTCTTGTTCTTATTCGTTGCTGTTTCATCCTTGTGCACAACATGCAGAACACTTGGATGTCTCTTTGAACATATCTGGCAAGACAACTTCCTGGTGCAATCCTTGCTCAAGTGACCTGGCACTAGGCATCCAAAACAGAGACCTTTGGACTTCAAGAATTCAATCTTGCCTGTGTGAGCTTGCTTCCTGAACTTCTCACAGTTGTCCATCAGGTGGTCCTTTTCACAAAACACACACGTCTCCATTTTGAGTTTTACCTGGTCTGGTTTTGCACTCTGGTTTGACTGCACTTTTTTCTGTTTCTGTGTTTCAACGCTTGTAACAAAACTGCTACTCTTCATAGTGTTTCCTTTGGTTTTCCTATCAGGTGTTCCTTTTTCTTTTTCTTTTTGTCCAGCTGCGACATTGGTTCCTTGGAGATCACCAAATAAAGGATGGGTTACTATTTTGGCTTGTTTGTCTATGAAATGCACTAAGTCTTCAAACCTTGGTCTTTTTCCTTTGTTTTCCAGCATCTCATAAGCCACTTGTCTCCACTTCCCCCTCAACTTGTAAGGCAGCTTTGACAGTATAACTCTCATGTTTGTTGGGTTATCCATTTCTTCCATGTAATCCACATCCTTCATGGTGTTTTTGCAGCCAATCAAAAAGAGAGCATATTCATGCAAGCCTTTTGCATCATCTGTCTTAATCTGTTGCCACTTCAAGGCTTTCTCTATGTATGCCATTGCTATCTTCAGCTCATCTCCATATTGCTGATCAAGCAAGAGCCTAGCTTCTTTGTATCCTTTCTTTGGGGTCATGTGTTCACAGCTTCTCACTAGATCTTGCGGCTCTCCACTTGTATATTGTTACAGAAAGAAGAGTTTGTCTCTAGCATTCTGCGTCTTGCTGTCAATGGCATTATCAAACGCTCTGAGAAAAGATCTGTAGGTGAGCGGATCACCAGAGAAGACAGGAATGTCCCTTTTAGGTAACAGAGACAAATCTTGCTGTTTAACCAACAGCTCTGTTATCATGTTTTGACGCTGCATCACCTCATAAATTCTGTCACTTGAAGTCATGGGCTCCTGAGGCTTGTCGATTGAGGCTCTGGCTGTAAGCACACGGTGACGGGAATGTGCAGGAGGAGCATGCTCCACATCTCTTGCTGTAGTATAAGGAATATAATCTTCCTCCTCGTCTTCATCTGCTATTGCCACAACATGAGCTTCAGACACAGATTGACTTCTAAGAACATGTGCAGAGGATCCAGTCAGAGAAACATTTGACTCTTGTGCGCGATTGAGTACATCTGCACTTGGCCACCTGGCTGTTACATAGTCATTCATGGCTCCACAAGGGATTTCATGATCCACGAATACTTTCAGCTTAGCTGTAGAGGCTGCTATTGCAGTGTCCAACTCTAACTGTTCCATTTCTGCCTTTAACCGTGCCTCCTGTAGCTGTATGGCTTTCTTCTTTTTCAGTGACTCTGCTTGGGCTAAAAGCGCTGCTGTTTTTGCTTCCTCTTTCATGCGCACCACAGAGCTAGTACAAGATGCAACTGAAGATGACTTATACGAGCCAGCTCTACTATGGCTGCGTTTGTTGCGCTGCAATACGACTGAGACACTGTCATCTGGTGAAACACCATCATCCTTTTCTTTGCTTCTTTGTTCCTTAATCCATCTTTCTGTCTCTAGGACAAATTCCCTAATAGTAGTTGCCCTTGGTTCGTACCAGGTTTTCTGGTTTGCAGTTGCTTCTTCAGTTGGTAACATCTGCACTACACTGTCATTGAGCTTAATTAACTCTTCATATAGTGTTACAAAGTGTGGCAGTATTTCTGATTCAACTCTATTAACATGCTCTTCATTAATTTTCATGGTTTCTATGTCTTTCATTTTGGCAGTAATCTGGGCCATTTTCGCCTTTCTGAGGCTAATACGCCTATGGAGCTTCTCTTCCAGAGCCCTTTCTGTGTACTTGGGCTCCCTCTTCTGGCGGGTTGCAAACATCGCACCGTCTGCTGCATTATACGCATTTTCATCCGTCATTTTGGAAACGTGCCAAATTTCAAGCAATCGTAATAATCTTCTGTTATCCAATAAACTCAAAAACGAACTTCAGCAGTCTTCTTCTATATATTCACACATAAACCAAACTTAAATGCGCTTCCAAACGATCCATTTAGGTGTCTTAAGCGTGGATTCCTCAGCCGATGCTTCTCCTTTCCAGCTCCGTTTGCAGCGTTAGTTTTTATCGGCGATTTCGGCGGAAAAACCGTACTTAGAGAGTTTCTCCTTACTCTCACCGTCAGTCAGCTTCGTCCAAATTTAAATCATTTTCATCAGATAACAGTCCGTTCTTTCCTCTTGTAGAAGTTTTTTGACTAATGTTACGGCAGCGGATCCAATATCCGTGTCGTTCAGGATTTAGTAACAAGCACTTTTGAAAAGAATGGACGCGAGCAAGCTGGGTTCTTTTAAAAACAAAAATCTTTATCTATTCAAAAAAGGTAAACAAAAAAAGTTACACAAAGCAAGCAAGCACGGTCAAAAAACTATATACATCCGTGCTTAACTAAAATCCTTCTGGTTCTCTTTTCCGTGGTTTTTCTGTTCTGACGTAACGTCTTCCTTTTTCCACGTGATCAATATAAACAAATCTACCTCGACGATTAAATTATTCTTCAATTACAGAAAACATTTTGTTCATACAATACATAAACTAAAAATTACAAAATACCATAAACATGAATTCTAACATTTTTCCAAATTATATTTTTCTTATTCTAACATATTCTCATGGCTCTAACAGTAATGTTTCATTTCATGTACTGTAAGAATATGCATTTGATTTGTTCCCATCAGTAACAGACATGACCTCTTTGTTTTGATCGAACCAGAGTCTGAAAAGAGTCTGAAAAATGCTAAAGGTCGGAGGCGTCACCTCCAGCTGTGAGAGATGCTGGTTCTGATGGATGAAGGGACATTTCTAAATATGACATTATTCAATATTACTGATGCGTCCGGCTCCAGACGGTGATTGATGGGCCGCTGTTTAATCAAAACTCTCCTGTCAATCCGCAGCATCGCCACTACATGATCCCTGAGTGGGATTTATTGAATGGCATACACCTTTTCAGGTAATTCTCTCATTTCACAAGAGGATAGAAATGCGTTGCTTGGATCTATACCATGCAAAGGAAGAATCATGGATCTGTCAATGTCACCGTTTGCAGAGAAACCACAACAGTGGCCAAAATCGAAACCAGGCGAGTGTTCTCAACATCGACCCTAATCAATCCCATTTCAGAGGCTTTTGATGCTGACAAGGGTTCAGTGCTGCTATTAATGATCAGCAGGATGTGAGGCTGGAGTTTATGATGCAATGCGAAGTGACACTCTGACACATCTGATTTAGGTTTTTAACATCAACACAGCTGTACTCAGTGATTGTGACTCAGAGGACCCAGTCTGGATAAAAGGCTGTTTGAAATGGAGGATGAATTACTGCTTATTAAACACACAGAGACTCTTGTAGGTCAAAAAATACAAAAAGTCCATGTAAGAAACAAATGTCAGCGTGTCAGCTTCATGAGCTGTGATTCAAACAAGACAGAACTAATTTACTGAAACCAATGTGACTACTCACTACAACTACAGATTCCTCTTTCAAACACACACACACACACACACACACACACACACACACACACACACACACACACACACACACACACACACACACACACACATACACACACACATACACACACACACACAGTGTAAAATCAGCACCATGCAAAGTCAGGCACCTACATTACAGATCCATCCGTCTTCTCTTTGTCTGAATGAAGATTGCAATATATAGATATAGATGCAGTATAGATGTAGTATTATATTCTGTAATGCATATTAGATGTTAGTTGCCTCCCTGGATTAATGTTACTTAGACATGGTAAAAATGTTTTGAATGATTTTATTGCTTAAAATAATATCAAACCTGAGTCAAATTCAAGTTACGTTTTTTAATTCTGAATAAAAATTCACATGTCAAATGTCCATGAGCAGACAGGATATCCTGGTCATGTGACCTCATAACTAACTGTAAAAACATAGATTTTATATCACAGCTTTTAAAAAAATTAAGATAAAGTAATTGTTGCTACATCGCAATAGAGGGTTAACAGACATTAAATAAGCATTAAAAAAGCATGTTGACATGTTGAGAGCACACACACATACACAAACACACAATCATATACAAACATAGATGTGCACACACAAACACAGATACACACTAACACACAGACTAACGCACACATGCATAAACATACATACACACAAACACATTTTCTTCAGTGTTGTTCTTTATATTAAAACATTAAAAATAATACAAAAACATTCCAATAACTTTTCATTATTTCTAGTTTTAAATCAATGCAGGACATTTCAGCTGATATTATGCTGATATAACAATTATTATGGGCAGAACGTATCATATCTTTAAAAACGCAACTTAAGAGTTTCTATTTCTAAGTCACTAACTTAATATTTCTATTCCAACCATATATTTTATAAGTGCTGCTTATAGCTCCATGAATTACCTTTTCAGAGTGTATAAATACTGAGATGTGCCTTTAAGTTTCTGCTGAGATATGCTGCCTGTCTCTGAGCAGCTGAGGGCCAATTAACAAAGCCCCTGTGTGTGTGTGTGTGTGTACCAGAGGGGCTGCAGGGAGACATGTAAATGTGTAGAAACAGGCCTGTCAGCAGCCTCGGACCCTGGCTGTGCCCTGAGCTGTGACAGCGAGTCATTAGGACTAGATGTGGGTGTTTTAAGGCAACAGGAATGTGTTGAAACGGAGCGAAGGTGGACAGATGTGACTCATCTCTTCAGAAGCAGGTTGACGGCTTGTGAGAGGCAGCAAGTTGCAGTCGGCTTGTTCTCGCTGTATAATAGGACTCATGCTGTGAACGGTACGAGCGGAGACCGAAACAAATCACCTTTGAGCCTGCAGAGATTTGTTTAATCGCCTCAAAAGCTCTGGACAAATAGGCAGCATCAGCAGACTGTCCTTTACCCGCAGGAGATTTGAAATGTCAACAAGACAACAACACATACAGGTGGAGCTGCTGCTGCTGCTGCTAGTTACTGCTGCTGCTGCTGCTGCTGATGCTGCTGCTAGTTACTGCTGCTGCTACTGTTACTGCTGCTGCTGCTGCTAGTTACTGCTGCTGCTGCTGTTGATGCTGCTGCTGCTGCTAGTTACTGCTGCTGCTACTGTTACTGCTGCTGCTGCTGCTAGTTACTGCTGCTGCTGCTGCTGCTACTGTTACTGCTGCTGCTGCTGCTACTGTTACTGCTGCTGCTACTGCTAGTTACTGCTGCTGCTGCTACTGCTACTATTACTACTGCTACTACTACTGCTACTCTTACTGCTACTGCTGCTACTGCTACTGTTAATGCTGCCACTATTGCTGCTGCTACTACTGCTGCTGCTCCATGGACATCAGACAAGTTCACTGCCTGACACTGTATATATGAAGCAGCTCAGCTGGAGCTGACAGGAGTGTTTAATAAGTCGCTAACAGCCCGATTTACAATTCACAAATTACTGCAATGTTTCAAGTTAGCAAGAATTTACAGGCATAAATGAGCCCAGCTGCAGTTAGGCTGATTAACAGACTTTTATAATAATTATCATCTATTAATAATCAAGAGATAGTTTATTAACTCTCTATTGCATGAAAATTACTTAGACATGGTAAAACATGTTTTGAATATTTTTATTACCTAAAGTGCCTATGTAATAGATCAGAAATATAAGAAAATGAAAAGAAAAAACATCATCTCAGGATAGTTTCATGCTATGTAAGTTAATGGGACTCCATTAGGTTGGATGCACAAGGAATCTTCCATATTTGCATATTGTTTCCATATGACAATAAATCCATTTTAGCATATGCATTATAAGCTTTAAAATAATAAGGCCCTTTTAAAATCTGGTAAAGAAGCCGCAAGCAGGAATAAGTGTCACTGTTGCTCTTTTGTCTTGTTTCATAGAGTGTGAGGTAAAAATGCATCTTCTAACTTGCTCTACGGCCTCTCTGCTTCTCTGTAGGTCTGTTCAGAAACATTTCGCACCTGCAGACGTTTCAGACGCAGTTTCCTCTGCTGCAGTGTTCACCCCTGTGGTGATAAATCAACTTTCCATTCCCTCCTCCCATACTCTGCACCTCGAACCACAAACGCCTTCAAATACAAATTGCAAGTAGACCGAACATGCAGTTTTTTGGAAGGACTGCTTTTCCACTAAGGCTTGCTGCAGTCCTCTAGTAGATAAGGAGAAATTTGACTGTTGGATATCTGAAAAGAGCTGAGAATACCCCCTGGAGGCTGCAGTGTTCGTTATACAGTGTTCTGCAATTAAACAGTATTACATAATGTGTCCTTTATGCAACAGCTACCAACAAAAACAAGGTTTTATCAGAATTGTGGGGATTTGTCCTAGTTTGTGTTATCTAGTGCCCCTTTTTCCTGGAAATGCATGAGGTCTGAATAAGACCTAGGAAAACAGTCAGTGGAGCCCTATAATGACCTAGTTTACTACACCAGCAAGTAGCCAGACCCTCAGTGAGGACCTAGAAGTCTGTAGAGTCAGACAGCGACTTGAGCCGATGCTTCCTAGAGATCTGAATTAATACCTCATATATAAAAATAAACCAGTCAGCTGTAAATAAGATATCTGCTGAAAAATAAGCTCCATGGACACGTTCAGCCACTTCTGTGAACTTCTCATGTGATTTTTAAGCTTGTAGCTGCCACATCTCTGCAGGAGAAGTTTATGTCACATGGAACAGGGTTATATATCGTTTTCTTTCAACGATCATTTTTGGTTTATAAGACACCCTGAACACCAGGCTTGTTTTTTTTTCTTCTTTTTTTGTATTTTTGCTCATTAGCTTCTCACATTATTGTCTGATTTTCCTTTGACATCTGTGGGTGCTCAGCCCGGTCTCACAACTTTTCATGGTGCCATCACAAAAATAGAATCTATTAAAACATGCTGTCATCACGTTTTATGTCTTTTTTTTAATGAAAGGGACATGTTTCCCTGTCCTATGTGTTTTAATGGGCAGCGCTAACTCAAGACTGAGGGAAAGGAAACTCATTGACTTAAAAGACTTTTACAAACAACCTTCTCATTTCTTATGGGCTCACATTCAAGTCACAAGCACTGAAATTAGAATGCAATTTCAATTGTTAAAAGTAAATTTAGTCCAAGTCCAAACCCATCAAAAATCCAGACCCAGAGCGCGACTGTATCCATGACAACAGTTGACACTCAGCTGACTTCTCATCTTATTTGGGGGACTACTTGGCCTTCAAAAGCTCTTGCAGAGTTGGGTCTTGGGGGTATTAATAGGGGCCTCATCACCAGTGTTGGGAGAAATGTGTTACAAAAACTGTCCACATCCCGAAATTTAACATTTACAGAAGTAACATAGTAACATGAAGTTAGCAAGGAAGCAAAAGGAGCATGAGAGTGGAGATAAAACCACAAAACAGATTAAGGACTAGGAGACTTGTTGAAGACATGAAAACCACTTTCAACAGTGGAATCACCAGCTTTTTGAAAACTTGTCAGCAAGATCCCTGATGTAACTAGTAGTAATAATGATAAAGTTTCCTGTTATTTTGCTGAGAGTAGCTTAAAATTAATGCAATAGTAGTGTAATGCCTTACATTTTCAATACAGCAATATTGTGATGTAATGAATTACTTTGAAATGACAATAACAAGTAATAAATACCTTGAATGAGATGTAAACTTACTTTTAACAGTTTAAATTGCATTCTAATTTCATTGTTTGTGACTTGAGTGTGAGCTTCTAAGAAATGAGGAAGTTGCTTGCAAAAGTCTTAAGCTGATGTGTTTCCCCCGTCTCCAGTTAGTGCTCACACGCTGCCCATTAAAACACATAGGGCAGAGAAACATGGCCCTTTCATTTAAAAAAAGACGGTTGTCATCATATTTTAATAGATTCTATTTAAATGATGGCACCACAAAAAGTCATGAGAACTGGTTGGGGTGCTGAGTACCAACAAAGAATCAAAATTACAGGTGTGAAACCTCCCTCACACCAAATAGTTGGACTTTAGTCAAATGAAAAAGAGGTGGTTTCAAACACAAAGGAAAAATGGAGAATTTTACTTGAAATTTGGACTGATAACGTGATAAAAAAGTCAAATTAAAGAAAAATTATGAGGGTATTTTCAGAGAGAATGAGCTAGGATAGGACAGAGATAAAGAAATTCCTGCAGCAGTATACAACGAGCCTAATGTCATGTACAAACTAAGAAGCAGCCACATGGGTGATGACAGGATGGAGGTAAAGTTCTTTAGTGCATACCTGCAGAGTTAAAGCAAAATGATCAGACTTTCAGGTGTAAAACATCTTCAGCCCATCTGCTAAAAGGGTTAATGGAGGGAAAATGGTTCCCTGATGTAAGGTACCTAATGTACAATAATACACTGTATTAAGGAAGCATAAATCAAACTCCTGCACTAATATACTCATTCTGCTGCTACATTATGTAAATCAGTCAACTGTGTTCTCTTCAACAAACAACATGTAGTTCGTTGCAGAACAAAAGAACAGGAAAGGATTACAGCAAGAAGAAGAAGAAAAAATAAAATATTCTGCTAATCCACTTCAATGTTTCCTGCAGCAGAGACGACGTTTCCTCATTATGCTTCAACTATTTCAAAAACACATAACCTCAAAAGGCGTTTATATTTCATATTTAAAGTTTGTGCGAGTTGTTTTGCCAGACAAAGCCAGTAGGTGGAAATGTGGAAATTATGTTGGGAGCTAAGAGCTGGACACACAGCAATGAAGGCATGAATAATGGAAAACTGACCATAGTCATGAATATCACAAACACAGTGATAAACAATGAACATGTCATTATGTGCAGAAATCAAGTTGAACAGCACATGGATGGACAGATAAATGTTTCACAAGAGAAAACAGAAATCTTATGAAAGTGATTACATCATGCAGAGACAGAAGAGTTAAATCTGTCAATTTATTGATATTATAAGACCAATCAATGCATTTGATTGGCCACTATTATTGCTGAAGGTTGCTGCTGCTCAGTGGATTTTCCCAAATGCTGTGATTCTCATTCATTCTGTCATCTGGCATCTTCCCTTAAACATCATCCCGTCCCATGAATGAGAATGAGCTGATTCCACATTGTTTGATTTATGTTCAGTGCCAATGAAGATGCAGCGAGTCCTTTATCAGGCCCAGTCAGCATGAGGAGGAGGAGGAGGAGGATTAACCACAACCTGTTTGTGTTTGAAGAACAGACAATGAACTGATCACAAATTAATCATAACTGGTTGTTGTGTTGGAGATTTAACTCACACACACATCAAGTCTGATGAAGCTCTGAACAACACACATTAGTGTTAATAAAAGGAGTCTGGTTTGATTTTGGCAGGTAGGACAGTGCCTGTTTGTTTAAATGTGAACTGCAACTCTTGCACAGTGATTGTTTAAGTCATTTTCGTGGCTACTAGTGGCTCCTGCTGGTCAACAGAATGTTAATAGTTGAATGAGCAGCTGACAGAACTCTATATGCAGTGCTATGTGCTAATAGTTCACTTCAGAAGAGTTTAGTAAATAGTTGCTGGGATTTATTGTTGATTCAATCACACGTCTCCGATTCACCTTGACTGAGATGAACAATAGTTTAGCCTGTAGCCTGAAATGGAGCCGGGATATTGGGGTCAAAGGTCAGTGTTCTCCACTGCTCTCTGTAATAGGCTCTTCCTCTCCTTCAAGATTGTTCTGAACTGTGACTCGACTTTGCCACAAGAGCGAGAAAGAGCATGTGTGTGTGTGTTTGTGTATACGCTTGTCTTGCAGAGCCTGTCCAGCATCACTTTAAGTCGCTCAGGGAGAATGCAGAAGAGATATGTTGATACTTCCCACACACACACAGATATGCGCACGCACACACACACACACACACACAATCCTGTACAGTATGAATAGTGCAGAACCTGAGCCTTGAGTACAGGTCAGAGTCCTTGAAGAAAATGCAGCCTGAATATTTTCTTGAGCTTTGTGTGATCGTTAGCTTGTGATGTAGCATTAACATTCAGAGTGAGGACATTTTGTGCCGTCGCCTGCTCTGCAGAGACCTTCACATTTCTGTCCAACAGAAATAATAACAACCTGACTTTTAGTCTGCAAACACAACAACTGAGGATATGAATCGTGCGTCAGAATGATGGAGGAAACAAATCACTTATTCAAAATAGTGTTTCCTGTGCACAGAATTCTCACACATCCATTAATGACAGACATTTTTATGTATATTTTATGCAGATGTTAGAAGAATTTGAAACTCAGATCACACACACACACACACACACACACACACACACACACACACACACACACACACACACACCTACATTCATCCTAAAGTTAATGTGCAGAGTAGAAAATGATAGTCCACACATTTTGAGTAGAAATGTGTGGACTAGGCTAACATTAGCAACATTAGCCAACCAGCTCAGCGCTGCTTCGTTAGTTAAACCAACTGCCAGCAGGATACAAGATGATGTGTTCAATGTCTGCTCAGAAAATGAGGATTAGATAAAGTAAATAAAACATTTTCATTATGTGTTCAAATGTAATGTCAATATTAGAAAATGTACCTTTTGGCAAGAAACCTGAACAAATACAGATATTTGGATGCAAAATCTATTTGTTTTCCAGCAATATAAAACAGATATTAGATATAAACAACACCAACATAGAGAAAAAAAATAAACAAGAAAAAAATAAAAAGTAAATTCCTATACACAACATTGTTATTGCTACATGAATATTGTAAAAGTGCATTTATTACATACAATATTATGGACTATAAATATCTTAATAAAAATATATTAGGAGTATGATACATGTATAATAAATATAAGTTCTAAGTTAAGATATTGAATAGAAAGCATATAATATAATATAAAATACATAAAATATGTATACAAATTAAAATATGTAAGGATAGATCTATAAATATATACATACATATACTTAACACATTCATACTCATACACATACAATACAATATTAAAACAACAATAATGTTGAAAATATGTAATATTCTATATGACTAGAAAAGTTATAAATAGTAGTAGAAGTATATACATACATGTTTGTGTGTGACATATCATCACTGTCTGTTATAGCTGTTAAATTACTGATAATATCTGTAGTTGTGTTATGCTTTAATGCTAGTCCTGCAGGCAGCTGCAGGAAAACTGTGAGGTGACTGTGAACCAAAACTTACATTACAGTCTTATTACTGAGTAAAGTAAACCACACTCTCATAAAGGCTCATTTTATCCACCTCCCTTCCTCTAAGCACCACTCAAACACACACACACACACACACACACACACACACACACAGACACACACACACACACACACACACACACACACACAGACACACACACACACACACAGACACTGTCTACCAGAGTTAATAATTAGGTAGAATCAGCTGCTAATCTGTTCCCATTGACCGAGCTGAGAAAGCAAATTAAGCAGCTAATGAGCAGTGAGACATCTTTCAAACGATGATCAATCCTCACAGAACAACAGCAGTCAGCACACTGCCCGCTCACACATTCACACAAATCTCTATTAATGCAACAGCCTGCATGAGGGATGGTATGAAAATAATATGCTTAGAAAAGGGTAAGGACATTTTTTTGACAGCCCACAAGTCTTTTTTCCACAATGAAATTACAGCCTCCTCCTGCAAAGTTGTTTCCAATTGAAAAGCAGTCGCGACACTTGTGTTTTTTTCGAAAATGTTTCATTGTCAGCAAATCGTATCAACAGACCTAAACAAATAATGTGCTAATTCATCTTTCAGTATTGGTCCTATCAATCAGCTCTTTGAAGTAAACTGAGCATTGGTCATATCTGCAGTGCAGGCATAGAAAGCCACAGAGAGTTTCTAAAACCTCCCATACATCACTGACTGTTCAACTATAGCTGTACGAGCTGAGCTGTTGCCTCCAGAGTATATTCAGGCCTTAAAAAGGGAAGCATAGAAAGCGTGTTGTCTGCTATACATAACTGTTTTATGTTGAAACTCTTGAGTAATTGCAGTTTTGATACTAAGTAATTGCATTAACATATATTGCAGCCTAAGTGCTGCAAGATGTGTTAAATGTGTCAAACACTGCAGGTGTAAAGGTTAAATTTACCGCGTGCACCTAAAATACACATTTAAATTATTCTAAAGTGTTGATGCAATTGATCGATATATATGAACAACATAAATGACTGAATCTCACTGTCTCACAATTTACTTTTATTTTTTTTAAGAAAAATTAACATGCAATGCTAACATGCTACATGGACATTTCTCTTTCTGCACAGTTTAAATAAACAAAATGAAATGTGTATGTCAGTTGTTTGTGGAACAGTTGGAGGGTTATTTTTAGTTGAGTCACTACAGAACATTCTTTTTCACCCATGAGAGGATCTCTGCTTTCATATAATGAGCCGCTGAAAGCAGACACATGACTGTTCACACTCACACACACTCACACAGGGAGGTTTGGAACTGAGAATTGACTGTCATATTATATTGCAAACTGAATTTCCATAAAAATCTACAGAATAAATCCACATAAATACTGTGATGTAGCTGAGGATCAGAATCAGGTTTGCTTATTTTACCTGTGTTTGGTTGCGATGCATAACAACAAACAAAAATATAAAAAAAAATATGTAATCATAAATAACACAAAAAAGAAATGAAGAATTTGCAGTAAAATATCTAAAATATATTGTGCAAATTATACATTGTACAAATAATTGATATAAAGAAGAAGACAGTTTGACTTGTTTCTTTTTCATTGATTGTAGCACTCACTCACACACACACACACACACATACTTGTTTATCTGACCACTGTCAATCACCAACTCTCTGGGGACCACTCTTTCTAATGTTTCTAATGTCTCTTGACTAATGTCCCCACAAAGATAGATGAATGAATAGCACACACACAGTTGAATGTGAATTGCTGTAATGTGGTTCTGATTGTACAGTTGAGAGCTAAATGTCTAGTTTTACAAACCTCTGCGTTGGAGCTAATGTCATAATTACACATTAGAGTCTGGATCCAGTGAGTGGGTCTGTGCTGCATGTGAGGTTCATGGCTCAGCTGCTGTATAACTCAGGACTGATGACGTTTACATTTCATAGTTAGCAGATTCAAAACTGTGGGTAGAAAATCCTTCAGAAGAGGTTTTTTTTTTTATCTCAATCACAACTTTTTTTTTTATTTTTTATCTGTAAGCTCCGCTTCCTTCCTCTCACTTTTGACCATAAAACAGGTCCAAAGTCTAATGTGAAATGACAGACTGGCTCTGCTGTATTGATATTTAACGTTCTTCTTATTAGGGTCAACACCGACTCATTTTGGGCGACACGGTGGGGCAGGGGTTAGCGCTGTTGCCTCACAGCAAGAAGGTCACAGGTTCAAGACCTCCTTGGTCCTGGGTCTGGGACCTTTCTGTGTGGAGTTTGCATGTTCTCCCCGTGTCTGCGTGGGTTTTCACCAGGTACTCCGGCTTCCTCCCACAGTCCAAAAACATGCTGAGGTTAATTGGAGACTCTAAATTGCCCATAGGTGTGAGTGTGTGAGTGAATGGTGTGTGTGCCCCATGATTGGCTGGCGACCATCTGGTGTGTATCCCTGCTTCTCACCGTAACGCGCTGGGATAGGCTCCAGCAGACCCCTGCGACCCTAATGAGGAATAAGCAGGTATAGAAAATGACTGACTGACCGACTCATTTTAGATTTTTATAGGGAAAAAAAAAACACTTACATTTTGTTATTTGCATCAAGGTTTTTTGACTTTGTCAGGTACCCCTAGTTCAATAAAATAAAACCCCAAAAAAAGTTTTTCACTAAATTATAAATTGCTTTGTTTGAAATGATGACGTGTGTTTTAGGGTCGTTTTTGAACCAGTAAAAATAAAACTATAAAGCAATAATTAGAACCAAAACTGAAATCATTAGTGCACTGACAGCCAACTGACTTGTTCTGATCTTTTTCTTTTTATTTAGTGTTTGTATCAAAGTTATATTGCTGAAAAAAAAACATATTTGTAGTTTTTTTATTGAAGTAAATAAATATGGGTCGAAATTTACCCATAACACCATACAGCTCTGGAAAAACTAAAAGACCACTGCATTTCTTGTTCTAAAAACAGAATCTCTCCATCTATTACAGCTGTTCCATTGATTCTTCATCACGTGGATCATAAAATCAGCTGATCGACTAAAGGCGGCTTTTATAAGGTTCATGATGTTCCTTTAGCAGAAGGATTCCTCCTACATGGCTTATCAGTCTGCTCATGAATTTTGATATTGCAGGAAGGGTCAGGTCAAAGGTCGCGTCAGAGGTCAGGTCAAAGGAAAGGTCAAAGGTCAGGTCAGGTAGGCAAATCAGAAACAGGAATTTTCAAAGCACTGCTACCGGTATTTGTGTTTTTGACTTAAAGTTACATGATTGATCTTTTCTTTTCACCACTTTAACAGTTATTTGCCAGTGAGGTGACAAGCAGAGTCGTGTTTCTGTCTGTCTGATGAACGTGAGGCTGATATTCCTGCTCCTGGTCACTCCTGAGTAACTAAGCTGTGTCTCTGGCTGTGCCTTCCTGTCCAGCAGCTGCTCTGTAACTGTGTCTGTTCAGTGATGAGCAGCAGTGTTAGTGTCAGCAACGCTTCACAAAAGTAATAAATTACTGTAATGCATTGATTTTTGCTGTAATGCAGTAATGTAAGGCATTGCAAGAAAAAAGCTAATAATTTACTTGGTACAAATGCTAGTAAGTAGATTTTTTCTTTTTTTTTTTAGTTTTTCTTCATACAAATTCCGTGCAAAAATTGTTTCACTTCCTTTTCCCTTTGGCTCATGAAACAGAAGATGGAGATGAGGGAACCTGCAGAAACATGGACACACACTCATTACTTTATGTTTATGAAACATAAGGATTTGAAGAACATCATAGTCAAATGCACTTTATGTGTTACACCTAAAGAATTGTCCACTTCCTGAAATAGCAGCAGTAATTTAACATTTACAGAGGTGCTAACATGTTACCGAATTAACAAGGAAGCAAGAGGAGCATGAGAGTGGAGATAAATCAAGACGTTAGGAGACTTGTTGTTGAAGACTTGAAAACCATTTTCAACAGTGGAATCACCAGCTTTTTGAAAACGTATCAGCAAAATCCTTGTTGTAACTATCAGCAATAATAACAAGGTGAGCTATACTCAGATCGATGAATCCATATTTCCAGTTATTTTGGTGAAAGTAACTTAAAAGTAATGCAATAGTAGTGTAATGCCTTACATTTTAAACACAGTAATATTGTAATGTAATAAATTACTTTGAAATGACAGTAACAAGAAATAAATAACACAGTTATATAACACAGTTTTGAAGTAACACTGATGAGCAGTGATCAGCGGCTCTGTCACTGAAAACAGCTGCAAGAGACAGAGAGTTTCTATAATTCTCTGTTCACATTGACACACTGCAGCCATCCCACCCATCAGCACAGTGTTACGCTTCTTCTAACAGTCAGATTTTTCCCTCAGAACTCTGGTTTAAACGTTAGAGCTATGATGCAGTCGAGACTTATTACACAGTTTCCTCCTTTTTTCTGTACAGCAGGTTTCTGGCTGAGTGACAGAGTCCATGAAGGAAAACCGTCCATAGAAAATATGAATAATGTGCCATTGAAGCAACTTGATAAAATAACCTTTATGACCTGATCTGTCAGCTGCTTCATGGATCTGTGCTCATGTGCAGATATTCAGTACGATTCGCTCAGCACGGACAGTGTTTGGATTAAAGAATGTCTGTTTAAGCACGGACTCTGCAATAAACCCAGAGAGCATGATGGGAGGTAAACTGACTGAGGGAGAAGCTGTTAGGGGGATTATAACACATATAGAGAAGGGTCCTACGCTGTAATTGGATTAATTTCCCACTAATATTATTAGTGAATAATCCTTTTATCTGATTAATTTCCCATGCAGTTTTTTTATGAACACCAGGTTCTCCCCCAGATGCAGAATGTTTAGATTTTTATTTGATTTTATTGTTTTTGTGTGTTATTTGTAACAACACAGCAGTGTGAAGTGAGGGGAGTTTGTTATGTTATCATGTTGAATCTTGGCCACATTTTAACACTGGTGGCCAGTAACTATGTAGTGTTTAGTTTAGTTCCATCAGATGCACATTTAACTCAAGAAGCTTTTTAACTTCGCCACATAGTCCACCCCTCACATTTCATATGTCTATGATTGTTAACAGCTCCAGCAAATAGAATTTCTTTCCCTCTAAACTTCTCACATGGTTTCATTTCAATAAATGTTCAAATGATCCAATATTTCACCAAAAAAAATCAAAGATTTGTTCTTCTTTCCTATTAATCGTTTCAGGACTCCTCACATTTATCTCCTCACCCTTTGAAGGGCCCCAACCCCTAGGTTGAGAACCACTGGACTAAACCAACTAACTATATACATTAGTTAAACTAGCTCCACCTCCAGCAGCTATAATAGTAACATGCTGCTAAACACTGATGATGTATATTAATAATCTAATGTCAGAGAGAAAAATATATCAGTCAGATATCAAACCAACACTTTACTGCAATACTATATATACATCAACTCACAATACTACAATACTTTAACTACATCTACTCATAATAATTATGTACTTTTACTGCAATAATTTAACTACGTAAGCTCATGAAATGTATACACTTTTACTAAAGTAGGATTTTTTCATGCAGGACTTTTACTTGTAATGGAGTATTTTTTGCTTCCTGTTGCAGTTGTTATTAAAGAAGAAATGATCTTTAAAGACCAGAAGTATGTTTGTAGCAGGCTGTGAACATCTTCATTTGTGCTGTGGAGCAATAGCGTAGCCACAGGTGTGCCAGGGTGTGTGCAAAATATGTTGTCAGACAATGCATTGCGACACCTGCGCCTGACCATCTACTGACATGATTCTTACACTTCTCCCAGCATGCATTGCAGGAGTGAAGCAGTGGTGGAGCCTCCAGTAGCTGTTGCAGGAACTGCAGGCTGCTGCTAGACTGTATATCTACTGATGATGCACACTCATTTTCAATGGTGGGGGGGTAATGAAATGCTCCCCAGCAGAGGGTGAGACCTGATAATGAAAAGGCTTCAAACAGCCAATCACAGCTGCTTTATGTGCAAACTATTGTGGTTGAACGTGCTACATCGTCCTCTTAAGGCTCGGATGTTTACAGATGGAGCTGTTTGTCAAAGTGTCGCTTTATTCCAGCAGGGATGCACGCAGCTGTAAATCACTGTCGCTCTGTATCACTGCAGCACCTCACACATTTAATTCTGCCTTTTCAACCCTCCGACAGGAAAGCAGTGAGTAGTTGGTAATAAAACAATGCCTCAGTCTGGGATTTTCTGACACCGGGGTAATTAAAAGTCAACTATTAGTCAACAAGGTCAGGGTATCCAAGGGTTTATAGCTTCAGAAACTAATAAAATGCTTTTAATATCTACACTCTAAAAAGTAAATCTGGAATACATTTCCAAAACTCAATGGAATGTATTGGCTGGAAAATAAAAAAAAATTTATTGATTGAGATAAACTTTAATTGCAAACATCAACTTATTGTCTGTCATTTAAATTTAAGTTTCTGCATTAATGAATTTAAAACTAAATTCATGTTATTGTAACTCCTGAATTATTGTTTTTAAAGCTACAAACTGTGAAAACTACTCATTCAACTTTATTCTTTAAATTGTTGTCAACAAGAAAACTTGGTAATTTAGTACCATAACAATTCAAAAAAATGCTTTTCAACAATGTTGAGAACGAGCTGGAACAATTTAATTATAAGTAATTAACTTAAAAAATAAATAAAAACTGTGTTCATGCTTAATTATAATAATTAAATCACTTTTGATTGTAGAGGAATTCCATTAACTGGCTGTAGTTCAATAAACATCACCCCAACTCTGCTAAGCACCAGACGTTTTATCCTTTCTGTTTTTTTTTTTTTTTTTTTTTTTCAAAATTCTTACTGTCAACAGCAAACCAACAACAGATGCTGATTAAGTCGCAATGCATCAAAAACGTCTGCTCTCGGCTGCTCGTCACATCAGCTGTCACTAACCTGCAGATTCACAAAGAAGCATCCGATGCGACGTTAGCAGCCCACATGTGCTTCGCACCAGACGCGACGTTCGGGGCACAATACATTTAGCTGCCTGTCCAAACACGTTGGGGAAGAAAACACAGCTGTCAAATCTCTGCCACTGCACGCATGACATGAATCTGACAGTTTGCTTACCAGCCAGTTATTAGACCTCAGTAGCCACACACACACACATGCACACACACACACACACAAAGCCCTGAAGTGATATTCTGTGAAGACACATTTTCAGGGCAGTCACATGTATGCAGGAATGGATGCATATGGATGCCATTAACTGTATTCATCTAGCAGGGTTCTAACCATATGTGTAAATCCTGGGGGGGACAGGGGACATGACCCCCCCCTTCAACAAAGTTATTCCCTCAAAAGTCTTTATAAACACAAATAAATCCTGAATATTAAAAAAAAAAAAAGTTTAAGTTCCAGATGCTGTTTTCCAACAGGTTGCTGTTAGCCTAACGGCTAATTTTGACAGTCAGCTAGTAGCTAGCTACGTGGAAGACAAAAACAATCAAACTAACATATAGAAGCCAGTAAGTCATTTATCACACCACTTGTTCAACATTTGTTCAAAATCAACCTCTATTTTACCAGTCTGCTGGTTAACATCAGACCTAATGGGCGTTAACAAGCTCTAACGATGTAGGTTACCATAGCAACAGTGACGGAGGAGGGAACAGGAAGAAGAGCAGAGAGAGGAGGATGTGGATTTTCATGTTTTCCCTCATTGATTAATTTGCCTCATGTATAAATATAAATAAATATAGAACCCTGCTATAACTACTATTATTACTTTTAATACCATTTGTTTAAACATTTGAACATGCTGAGGGCTTAATCCTGCAAGATAAATTGCAAAGGAGAGAGAGAGAAGAAGAGAGGGCCAGATTATTATGGTGCTATAGTAGTATAGTATTTTAAATTTGTATTTATCATTAGTATTAATCTTTAATATTATTTTTTTTTCTCCTCCAGAAATGATTCTGTGAAAAATTACTACTTATTGCCCCCCATGAATGAAATAGAATTTTCACCCCTGGTTCTAACATTACATTACATAAATTAAACCATTTCCTGTAATTACACCTTTTTCCTCACTTAAACAGAACTTCCTCTTACCTAAAAGGTTCTCATTAAAACTGCCATAAAATATTATATACATACCAATATAATTTACCACATTTTTTTAATGACCTTTAAAAATATTCATTACTTTTCAGAAATGTTACCTTTGGATATCTGCATCAATACAAATACACCAGTTTCAGGTGAATACATTTGCTCTAATGGCCTTCAGATTTCCATAATGTTAGAAATGCCTCTGGCAAAGAAACCAAGGAAATGGCCTTGTATTTGTTCTTCAGGGCCAAAAGGAGAAAATAACTCAATCAGCTGGGAAATAAAACTATAATTTTGAAGCCAGGGCTTCAGTTTGAATGCTTCATGAAATATAATGCATGATTTTAAAACCTTAAAGGCCCTTTCAAGTTCCTAGTGAGATACAAGGGTTCAGGCAACGGTAAACAGTCGTTGAGGCTCACACACAGCAGAAGATGTGAGAAGTTAAACTAGTCAAACTGGTTAAACTGGCACTGAGCCCAGTGGTTAAACATACAAGAGGCTTCTGTAGGTTTAGAACCAGAAAGCTTTAACAGAAATAGCAAATTTCAAAAAAATTTCCCCAACACTGGCAAAGCAATTTCAGACTCGCTTGATAAATGAATGAATAAAGGTAGAGGTTTAAAATTGCTGCTGGTATTGCTAATAATTTCATTTCATTATAACTATCCACTCACATTTCTCTTGACTCTTAAATACCAACATCTCCACCTGAGGAATTTTTTAGGTTGTTTCGAGAAACAGTCACAAATCAAGGTTTAAAGGTCCCATACTTGCACTTTTCTCGGTTTTATTTGAAGCTTTGATCCCCAAAAATGAGATATTTGTGAATAAATACAAAAAATCAAATCAGTATAGTTTTACAGAGCTCTCTGAAGAGCATCACAGGTTGTTTTGGGGCTGTTTCATAAATATTCTTGAGCCTGACTGATTGATTTTCACTTGGAACACTGAAAAAAGTGGGTTTGATGGTACATTTTAACACCCATCATGGAACCAACTGCTCACTGTTTCCCCTACATTTATTTATTTGTGGCAGCCCGTCAGTTTCTACATAAGCATTATTTTAAAATGATAATAAAAAATCTTGTCATCAGCAACTAATTAATTATTAAGTGACTATGAATGTAGAGTTATGTAAGATGATGAAAAACAGAAGCATTTCTATAGTGTCCACGGCAGCCATGATGCTGCTGTAGGATCAACTCAAGTGTGACAGTCTGATTTAAAGCTTTGCCGCTAATTGTTGGCCCTGATCAGCATCTCCCAACAAAAGAGGTGCTCTGTCCTCACAAGATAAAGCATTTCCATCAGTCCAGGACTTACAATGACAAAGATGCTTCTGTTTTTCTTCAAGCAACCTATTGTGGCCGGCAAGAATAATCGCTGTTGCCTCTGAGAAGCGTCAGTGTAGATCAGGGTGGATGTTTGTTCCCAAACCTTAATGGTTAAATTACAGTTAAAACACACAGGACATGGATGTGCTACAGTATGAATGTGGCAGTCTCGCTGCCCCCGTGGGTTCCACGGCACCGAACAGACCCACAACAAGTCCAGTCTTTTTGAGTTTAACGGTTTTTCCGTGCTTTATTTGACACACCCACCCACCCACACACACACACACACCGCACATAGACCCACTGCAGCCGATCACCGGCCCGGTACGCTGCCGTCTCCTGGGTCTCTAGTGTGTCCGTCGCTTTTCTTCCCTCCGGGTCCAGCCTGCTACTGTTTTAAAAGAGATGGTGAGAGTAATTAGCGCACCTGTACCCGACTGCTCAATCACTCTCACCTGGCGCCGCTCCCCTGAGCCCTCCCCACACCTCTCTCCCGCAGCTGATGCACCACGCCCCCTCCACAATGAAGTGCTGCAAAACGTGAGAGAGATGCCTGGTTGTTCACCCCAGCATCTTTCTCCTGTTTTCTGCACCAGTGACAATTTGGTCTCTGTGTTTCTCTCCCACTATGTGTGCATGTGTGTATATTTGTAGGGGATATCAGGTAAAATGGGCCATTTAAGGTTTAGGGGTCCCAGCCCCTCTGGAAATTAGAGCTAATTACTAAAAATGATTTCAAACTGTTGATATAACTGTGCCTAACAAATAACAGGTGATTTGATTAGGTTATGGTTTCTTTGGTGATTGAGACAATACTTAAAATCTAGAAATGTGCATGGTAAGTAGCCTGGCATGACAAATCTTTGTTTCTGTTTTTGTTTTTTAAATTGAATGAATGCTCTACGCTTTCTACCTCTTGAATTCCTGTCTGGATCTTTGATGAATTTGTTCCTAGCTCATGCTGGAAATAGACGTAATACCTAAACATGGGCCATCCATCCATCCGTCCATCCATCCATCCATCCATCCATCCATCCATCCATCCATCCATCCATCCATCCATCAACTCATCTTTAACCACAAATCAGAATCCTTTGAATGAATCATGCTTACAAAGGCTTTAACAAGAATAAGAACTCCATAGTTTTATAGTTGGTTTCTATATTAATTTTAGCTTTTCTATTAACGTTTCCTAAGACATATTTATATGCACTGCTTACCGATATGACATCTTTTGGACAGTGGATTTTTGGATAATTGACTTATAATATTTCTTTATTTTTTCTATGAGATTGTTCTGGATTTTTCATTGGTGCTACACCTTATTCTAGTGATGTTTTCCCTTGTATTTATTTGTATTGATGTTTTCCTTTTTCTGGCATTTTTTCCCCTTTTTTCACTATTGACTCTACATATTTTATTGTCTCTATTGTATTGTGGAAAAAATGCCATTGTCTTTGTGTTGATGACCTGTCTGATGGAAAGAGATATGATTGGTCCATGTGTACCCAAAAGTGTATTAAAATAGTTGCCTGAGTGAAATAGTGAAAACTTGATGAAGGTCTGAGAACTGAAAGTCACAGCATTAAATTCATCATTTTGCTCGTGAGTGTGCACAAGTTTTTTGTCTTGTTCCAGTAACCTGTCCTCTGCCTAGGTGTGCACAACCTCCTCTTTTGATAGTCTCTATAAAGGTTGTCCATGTACACATACAGCCGGTTGCAGCATTTTCCCTGGAAAATGAAAAAAAAAATACTGCAAAATTGCCACTTTGAGGGTATTTCAAGAGGGAAGATAAAACATGACAGTGCCTAATGTGCAAGGCAAAGTGCTTTTCCTCTGTGGTGCCAATTACAAACCTGATAACAGTGCTAATGGATGGATTAGCAGTGCAGGGTCACCAAGAGATGAAGTGTTTAAATCTGGGTAATATACTGTGCTTTGGAGAAAACATAGCCCAGGCTGCTCGATCAGGAAATTAATTTGGATTAGTGTGATGTTTCCAATAATTCTTATATAGGGCCAGAATTCTGGAATATAACCGGTTACATTGGACGTCAAAAACAACTCGCTCCACTCAACACGTGTAAGTGGAAAACCATAAATTGTGATGAAAAAGGCCTGTTAGTAAGGATCCTGGGAACATGGAGACTGTGATGTGAACAAATCTGTTTCTCTGCTCATCACGGCTCTGTTTTTTTTTCTTTTTTGTTATTGATGCACACAAGTGCAGGAGTTCCGGAACAGAGCTGCATGTGTGAATATTGAAAATCATTAGTGCCTGGAAGCTGTTCTCAGTAATTTACACATCTCTTCTCATATCATGTTTTCTCCAAGGTTACAGTGAATAAAACCTGGGCCAAATTAAACCCAATAAAAATCTACTATATATCTACTATCTATCTACTAGTTTATTTTCACTCGTAAAAACAGCCATTTTGCATTTACAATACATCATAGACAAGGCATGAATGGTAAAACAATTGCAGCTTGAGTCACAGTGGTTAGAAACCGTGGTTTGAAACTGGATTTCAAGAAGAACTGGTGGTATTCCAGCAACCTTTGCTGGAGAGTTCAGCAGGTCACTAGACCAATTAGCATTCAGCTGCAGGCACCTCTGAACTCGTATGTAAATCAGTGCAGGATCAAACCTGAATGTGGTGCTGGAAGGAAGATGATGAATTATGATTTATCATCTGGGAGGCATGAATGTCTTTCAGTAAATGTTACTGAAATGTACTCAGATAACACACACACACACACACACACGCACACGCGCACGCGCACACGCACACACACACACACACACACACACACACACACACACACACACACACACACACACACACACACACACACACATATTTAAAACCCAAATCATGATATTAATAAATTAATATTTGATTTATTTTGCAGGTAGTTCAGTAAGACCTGCTCACTACTGATACAATGAATGGCTTGATCAGTTATACTATGTGTGAAAAACACTTTTATAAACACAAAAATGAATTTATCTCTGCCCATCTTGGCAGATAATTTGCATATTTATGCTGATTCAACATTCCTATTTTATTCTGATTTTTATTATTATTCTATTCTTGTGTGTTTATTTTTCTTTTCCTATTTCATTATTATTTTTCCTATTCCTAATCTTATTCCTATTCCCTAGCTCCTCATATTTTACCTCATGTAGCTGTTCTGTTAATGATAGTGAAAGGGCCCTGGTTTGCTCCCCAACCCCCAACTACAGCTCTCCATTGTTCCCCAGGGCCTTAACCTTCCTCTTGTGTTAGGGTCAGCACTGACCGGTTTTAGATTTTAAATGCATAATAGAATCACTTCAGTTTGTTTATTTGTAGAAAGTTTTTTTTGTTGTTTTTACTTTGTCAGGTGTTGGTTGTTGTCAAGGGTTGTCTCTAAATTATAAAATGCTCTGGTTAGAATTATGACCTTTGTATTGTAGGGTCAGTTATGACCCAGTTATAAAGATAAGACTATAAAGCACAAATTAAAGTCAAAACTGAAACCATTAGTGCACTGACGGCCAACTAACCTGCTCTGATCTTCATTTAGTGTTTGCATCAAAGTTCTAAAGGAGACCACTTTTTTTTTCTGAAATGAGCATCTCTACATGAATTATAGCCATTCCATTGATTCTTCATTACATGGATCATGAATACTAGCTGATAGACATAGGGCATAGATGTTATTATATATAATAATAATAAAATGAAAAAAGAAATAAAACAAATTTATACAAGAGATGTGTTCTTGAGGAAGAAGGTCGCAGGTTCAAGACCTCCTTGGTCCTGGGTCTGTGACCTTTCTGTGTGGAGTTTGCATGTTCTCCCCGTGTCTGCGTGGGTTTTCACCGGGTACTCCGGCTTCCTCCCACAGTCCAAAAACATGCTGAGGTTAATTGGAGACTCTATATTGTCCATAAGTGTGAGTGTGTGAGTGAATGGTGTGTGTGCTTCATGATAGGCTGGCGACCATTTGGGGTGTATCCTTGCCTCTCGCTGTAATGTGCTGGGATAGGCTCCAGCAGACCCCTGTGACCCTAATGAGGAATAAGCAGGTATAGACTGACTGACTTCCATACTTCTTTGGTTAAGGAAGCTGAACAAGGTAACCAAGAGATGAGAAACAAATTGGTTGATAGATAATGGTTTTAAGGGTATTTTACAGCTGATTTAAGACATGGGTCAAAACCGACCTGTAAGGAAACAGCAAGGATGACACAAGAATGCCCAATTATTAATGCCCAACACAGGCCAAACACATGCACCCAGGCTCAGAGGTGCTCTGCTTCTGGTGGACAGTGGTCTACAGCCATGCTGCTAGTTCCCTGTGGCTGTCCTGTCCTGTGACTTAGAGCTCCAGCAGCCTGCCCCGAGCTCCTACAAGCAGCAGGAGGTGGTGCAGGCTAGGAAACTGGTTGATTTTCTTCGGCAGCTCTGGTTATGACTGAGGCTGAAGAGTATGCAGAGCTTTTGAAAATCCATGTGCAAAACAGCAAGGTTTGTCTTTTCTTGCCTTATGAAACATGTATGAGGTGAGATGATTTGTGATGTGTATTATTCATGCTTTAGCTGGAAAGTTGCTGAAAATATAGTAAATTGTGTTGTGTGTTGAGCGCTGATGTAGTGTGACTTCACAGACTACCCTGCAGAAAAAAACCCTGTGAACATTAGCAGGTGCATCCATGAATGATCTCGGTATCTGTGGCAGCAACAAGCTCCGTCATTTCATCTCTACTTCATTAAGCAGCAATAGGTGTGTGTGTGTGTATGTGTGTGTGTGGGTACTGTTGCCACAGCGCCGAAGTCCAACATCAAGAGATTTGGACCCAAGCTGCTGACGACAGACGATTCTGAGCCAAAACACTTCTAACAATAAGAGGATAGTTTCCAATGTCTCCACCAGATTCCTGCTAGACAGAAAAAGAAAAAAATGAAACCCAAGCCTGTATAATACTAAAGATTTAGTGTTGAATTCCCAGGTATCTGCGATATAAATCTATGTTTTAACAGCTCGGGGAGAAAAGGGGGCTTTTATTCTGAAGAATTTATGAGGTCACATGACCAGGATATCCTGTTTGCTCATGGATATTTGACATATGAGCATGACTGTCTCACAACTGAAGGTTGTCTTTTATTCAGAATTTAAAAGATTTTCACCAAATAAAAAAATGAACTCACTATCTAGGGGAAGTAAACTTTAATTTTGTTTTACATTTAATTTTGTACTTTTATACTTTTTTTCTAATATCCTAAAATAGATTTGTTTCCATATGGCAAAAATGTGAAAAATTCCCATTGACTTACATAGCATGAAACTTTTCTGACATTTTTTTTTTCTTTTTTACCATTTCTCAGTAATATTTCATGCAATAGTGGGTTAACATATGATGGATACACTGAGATTTGTAATCTTTGAGTTTCAATTGAGGGATGAGTCATCAATTATTCACATTCAAGACGCCATGATTTTACAGCCACGCCCTGTCATCAGATGGACATATTCTACATATTCTCATATTAAAAAAAAAACTGAAATAAGGACAATAATCTGCCAGTCTGACAAATTATATGACATGATTGAATTTATTGTCGATTAGCAGGAAAAGCAGCCGCTGGGCTCTGCAGGCGGACTTTGTTAGAAGTTTTTGGAGCTGTGCCGTGCCTTCTGCTGACATTAGACCAACATCATAGGAGTGAGGAGGACGTCATCTCCATTTCTCTCCCATCTCTCTCTCTCTCTCTCTCTCTCCTTTTTTTGATGGACTGCTGGGATGAACCCGTCCATGCTTGGCTGCTCCTCTCTCTCAGCAGCAGCCCCCCTGAATAAAACATGCGTGCCACACGCTGCTACTGCTGCTACTGCTGCTACTGCTGCTACTTGCAAATCACAGCCACCTTGCCTCCTTCGCGCCACTTTCATCCCTCTTCCCCTACACTCTCCTCCCCTTTATCTCCATTTCCTATCCGCCTGCTCCTCCTCCTCCTTCCCCTTTCAGTTTTCCCTCCTCCCGCTCCTCCGTTTCCACTTCTCCCGCCCTCCTTCCTCCATCTAATAGCGCTCGTTCTGCAGGTGATCGGCTCTACCCCCCTCTTGTGAGTGGTCGACCGCTGCTCCCGGAGCTCTCCAGGCAACACCCCCACCCCCCCACCCCTTCTCTCTCTCTCTCCAGTCAGCATCAGAAGAAGAAGATGAAGTGTGTAAGATATTGTCTTTGCTGCCAAATTAGAACATAGACAAAGAGGCGATGGGCTTTCATGAAGGCGAGGAGAAAGAAAATACTCTACAAAAAAGGTAGAAGAGGAAAGCAGAAGTTCCCTCTGAGAGCGTTTTTCTGTCCCATCTTGGATGATGACACCCGCGGGGCGAGGCGTGCCTGTGACAGTAGTAAGGGTGGATCCAGCCCTTTTCTAGCAGCACGTGGAGCCTCCAAGCCTTCGGGGAATAAACCGTTATGGACGGTTCCGGCAACATCCGCAGCCTGAGCCCGGACAAAGGTAAGACGAGCAGAATTCACACTTTACTCGCACATGCATGAGGAGGAGCATGGAGAAGTAGGCCAGCCAGAGGATGAGGAGCGGCTTCCAGCTCTCCTTCATCTCTGACAACGTTCAGTCTGTCGCTGCTGTGACTCTCACACCTCAGATTATCCTCCAACTCTCCTTCTGAAGAGGGTCCCGCTGAAACATCCTGTGTGTTCTGGACCAGGGGTTCAAGGTGTACGATCACCAGACCGACATGAGAGATACTAACATGCTCCCGCCAAAATACAGCCGACAAAGTCGTGTTTTGGGGAGAATCGAAGACTAAACCAGAGAATGAAATTGGAGAAGAATCCAAGATAGAATTCAAGACAGGTGACTCAGGGACAGGATCAGAGAAAGTGAGACAATGTCTCACAGTACCTTCAGAGGGAAAATGAAGTCATCTATCTTTGACAACTCCTCATCACAGCTTATCAGCTCCTCCTCCTCCTCCTCCTCCCTCCCTCCTACTCTCACCAGCATTCCCATAAGCCCCAGTAACCATAGAGCGAGTCATTAGTGTTGGATCACCTCGGCTCACGGGAGCAGAGCAGCCAGAGAGAAGCTATAATCAGACTTTCACAAAGCTGCACAATGGAACCGAGATGTTGCCGCTGCACGTGAAGCGTGTGCAGCTCACGGCGCTGTCGCTTCCCCCTGAGCTCACGTTAAAATGTTTAACGCTCCACAGGGACCTGAATTGTAATTTTAGCGCATCGTTCAATGATCTCAGACTCTTCTAGTCTCTGTGACACTCACCTCTTGGCCCATTAACCCTAAAACATGTTGGTGGAGTTGAAATGCATATTTTCTTTAAACAAAATTAAATATTACCAAGAATACACCATTTATCATAGCCCAAAACTGTAAACATAGAACTAAGAAGGCATCATGTGTCCATCAAGAAAAATCTGCAAATACGGTCTTAGAATTTCATTCAAAATCACTTTATTCTAGGTGTCTCATTTAAAAGTTTCTCAAAAATTAGCTGTTTGCTTTTTAAAGACTCAATGAATGAATTTGTGATTGAAGTGCAGCCTGCAGCAGAGAGAACACAGATACACACAGTTTGTATGTGTACAAACATTTAAATAGTTTAAGATGTAAAGCCCTTATGTTTTGTTCCGATATTGGTTAAACTTGCCAGCATTTGGTAAAATGTTCCATAGAGATTCTACCTTTTTTCAATTTTTGAAATTCTTAAAAGAGAATCAATATTTTTATTACTTAAGACCCTCTTGAGATATTTATCGCTTTTATTTATTTATAGTATTTATCCATGACGTTTCCATAAAGGAGCAGAACTTGTAGGTGTAGTGAAAAACGAACCCACAGTGAGTAAAAATGTGACTGGAGCAAAAGAAAAATGCCCAGAAAACTGTTTGGGGCTCAGAGGGTTAAACTGTCTTGTTTTTGGACGACAGTGGAAAAGAAGATTTATCAGACACTTGTTGGTAGATGATTTCTTTGTTGACTTGGCTCAGACGTGAGATCATAGATCAGCAGATTAATCTCTTCAGTGATAGTAAGTGTTTGAATGAAGGTTTGTTGATGCAGAGAATGAGCTGTATCATTACAGTGAGGAGTCGTCGGTGAACCTTCCTGCCTCATTTCATGAGGGAACCCTCCACAGGTCAATGCAGGAATATTGATCCACTATTCAGAGGAAATCCTCAGTCGTCTAATTATACCCTTAAGTACCATTACATGTACTAAACCATCTCAGCAGAGCAAACAGCCATGGTGGAAATTTTAAAATGTGGTACAAATCACAAAAAAAGATGATATAAGTGTTTGATGAGTGTGCTTTCATTCATCAGCCGGGGGCTGTTCCCTCTGGCATGAATGTAATTGTGCAGTCTCTTTAATAAAGCTCCAGCTGCAGCCTTTTGACAGGAATAGTGACTTTCCTGGATGCATCAGAGAGATTTTGGCAAAAGGCCTCAGGGGGAGGATCACCTGCTGATGATGAAGAAAGGTGCAGTGACAGTGATTTCACTGGGAGTTGTTTCAGTGTTCTGAGTCCAAGGTCGAGGTTTTAATTGTTTGGGGACAAATTATGACACATTAAACTTTGTGCATGAACGTCCTCTTACATGTGCTCTCTCTTAAAAAAAAATAACAAAAGTCAACTCCAGACGCACAAAACATTTTCAACTCAACATCCAAATCTGTCTCTACTGAAAAACATCAATACGATTCAAAAGAAAGATAGAAATGTACATGAACATGTGAATTTCCAGAGAGTCAGGACTGGTGTTATCTACAGGATCATTACACAGTCAGCAATAGAACGATATTGGTATAGCTATAAATGGCTGTCAGCATAGAGAAGCACAATCAATCAATTTTTATCTGGCACATGTGACCACAGTGTAATCAGTGAAACGTGTTTCTGTTGAACTTAATAAAATATAATTTACAGACACATCAGTTGATGGAGGACCATTTTGCATGTTTGAAATCTTCAAATTCACATCATGCATGATTTGAATTGGGATCAATCAACAAAGTATTTATTTAGCCAACTAGAAAATTTCCTTTTGGGAAATTGTAAAAGGGCCCTGGGAGCTACTGCCAGAGTGTGTGTATATTATGATGAGCTTCTACAGGGATTTATATATAAATAATATATAGTTTAAATTCATTAGGTTATGCTTGTTATTGATGTTTGTGTGTGTGTGTGTGTGTGTGTGTGTCTGTGTTTAAACATGTTAATGAGCAGCAGGTGTTTGTTCATAAACCTCAACGAGCTGTGGCCTGAGCCTCAAAGATTACCACAGAAACTTGAGCTGGTTACCAATGACGACGGCTACACTGCAGGTAGAGGCAGATAGAAAACATTTTTCTCCCTCTGCACTGGTCTCCCATTTGAGCATCGACAAACAAAATGGTAGATCCTGTCATAAAATAACATGGACCATCATCGCTGGAAGGACTTCACTAAAGTTTGGGTGTGATTTGGTGTTTCTACAGTAAATCTCTTGGAGACATTGGCAAGTTTAAAATAGATGTCTGCTCTGATTCTCTCTGAAAATCTTTATATTGGAGTTAATGAGGAGCAGAGACACACGTGGTCTCACTTAGAGGCTTCCCATTCAAATTCAGTAAATCTCCCAGGTATTTTGAGCACATTGAGGGAATCAGAACAAGTTTCTCTACAATGTTGGAAAAAAACATGTGTGTACAGTGTAAAGTATGGCCAGGAGGAGAGTGGAAAGAGAAAAACTCAAGATTTTTTTTGCTCTCCTACACTATAAGCGATGATGTCACCTAGTGAAGCACCAACATTCCATCCCATAGGCTCCAATTTTAACGTCGAAATTTCATGAATCTGTGAATTTATACAAAACGATGTCACCTATCAAAACATGGAATAATACATTAATACACAAGTCATGTGTCTACAGTTGGAAGTGTAAATGGAGTCTCTAGGTAAAGTATGTTCCAGCAGTAGCAAAAACACTGTGATGTTTGTTTTTTGACTTTGTCATCGTTCTCTATGAGAAATCTGGCTCAGGGTGATTGCCCCAGAGCCCTAATAATCCAATCATTATATTAACTGAAAAACATATTAAAATTGAATACAAATTTATATTAATTTATTAAAATTTATCAAATTAATTTATCAAAATTATTTTTTGGACAAACCTCAATGTTTTTATGAGTCTTACTCTTAACATATTCTCTGACTTCAAACAAGAGCGGCAATAAGAAAATGTTGGTGAATGCCAGAAATCAACAAAAATAAGAGTAAATCATATTTTGCTTCCTGCATGAGGCTAGTTTTTCTTGTCAGACAGAAGAAGCGTCTATTTTATGAATCAGAAATGCACCATATGGTCATTAAATGTGTTGACGACAACCTCTCTGTGTTTTTACCTGAGTGGAAAGGGTTCATCCTCTGTAGAGCAGGCATGTGCTTGGTAAAGTGTTAAGTGGCCCCAAAACAACCATCTGCTCCCTAAACTAACCAAGTCCTTATCGCGGATGGATCTAATCCAACTCTAATGGTGGCAAATCATGTAATGATCCTAGCAGGATGTTTTTATCAGTGATTCATAACTGTCAAGTGGAAGAAAATTACATTTTCATCACTGAAAAGCTAGAATCCAAAAGGCAGTTCCTGCATTTATCTTCCTTTTTTGTCACACTGAAAAATTGGCACCGAGGCAGAAACAGAGAGTATAAATGGGCCCAATCAGCTCCAACTCAAAGCCTCTTTATTATTTTGTTTTATTCTGAGGTTAAAAGATGTTGTGTCGTATCTGTTCTCGTTCATTCCTCTGCAAACCTGAGGAGGCTTTTAGTTTACTCACTGAGATTAAGACACTCTTGCTGATGAAAGGTCCAAATTATTAAAAAGAACACATTGTGCATCAGTCTGACACATCCTCATGAAATCTGAATTGAAGAGTAAGAAGGACAGACACTTTAGTAGAGATGAAAAAAAATGTTCGAGTAGCAGATTTACAGAGTTAAATGTAAATTGAGAACATTATATTCAGTGAAATACAGATATTTGTGTTAAGAAATCATATTCAGCAACATTATCTCCTCTGGGGAAACACAGTCTGGAGGATTATTGTGTTTGGCAGTTGGCAAATGGAAATGACTACTGACAGATTTTTTTTTTTTTGTAACATAAGATGAATAGTATTTATCATCCCTGCTGACTGTCATCTTACACACACACACTGTTCATGTTTACCAGTGTTGCAGTCGTCCACATCCAGCACAGGATGGAGGAAATGTTGCTCAGGTTGCTCAGTTTACAGTTTTCTTCATGAGGAGGTTTTGTTTTCAGTCCTTTCAATAAGAAAGAGAACATCACTGTGGTCCAGCTCAGATATATTCAATACCAACAATTTGTTAGTTTAATGGATGAGTGCTGGGAAATTCTTAACCTCAAATGCTTCTCATTAATAATGGCAGACCCTAGATCAGTGGATTTGTGTTTATTAGGTTATTTTAGTGCTCAATTGATGTAAACATTTGCTTTTAAGAATTTGTGCAGGTAAAATAATGGTAAGAAAAATAATGGTAAAATAATAATATAATAAAAAATACAGAAAAAAAAATCTTAGAGAAAAATATCAGTGGGTTCCTCCTGGTTTTAGAGATTCATTCATTAATTCAAAATTCATTAATTTAAAGTCACCCAAGTAATGTCTAAGCAGCTCATTAGAACTGAAGGAGACAGACCCAAAAGTGTTGGTAATAATCTGAGCCATCAGTGATGACAGTACTTTACAGTTACAGTATTTCACAGCATCTGTCCTCTCTGGTCTAATTATTTCACAGTTCACCTTGGTTTTATATTACATGTTGATTCACCTGGTTCTCAGGAATATGATGTGTTCACAGTGAAGCTCCGCCCCCTGGTGGCGATACATAATATACAGTCAGTTAAAGAACTGTCTCATGTTCAGAATTATCACGTCTGATAGTTTCTCATTCTCTTTGCTCTATTTTCTCTTTCAAACTGATCATATTCCCACATCCTGGCAATTAACTTGTTGACTATCAGTGTTTCCTTCTATTGCTTTACCTACAGGACTCCATACTAAACCTCTAAACTAAGGATTTTTCTTTGTTATTTACCTCAGTACACAGAAATACATTGATATGAACTTTACTTACTTATGTCTATGACAACAATGTTTTTTCACAGTTCCGTAGCTGAATGAACAGAACGATGTCTTGATCATCATGACTTCTTTCTTGTGATTCCACCTGTAGTGAGTTTGAGAAGTAGCCGTGCAGGAAGCATTACACAGGAAAAGCATAGATCCACTCAATTGTCAACATAAAATACCCTGTGTATTCAAGTAACTGTAGTCTGCTGACTCCCAATCATCTACCAACAGTAAAACCATTCACTACATAATGGCAGATCAGGACACAGCACTAAGTTCTTTAGTGAACAGCTTTGTTTAAATGTTCTTCTAATGTCTGAGTCTATGGTGAAAAACTACAACCTGTGTTGTTGTTTTAATAAATTATAGAATCTAAAAATCATGTCAAAAGACATTTCTTAGCCTGGCTAACATTGTAGATTGAGATGAGGTCTGGGAACCATCCGTTCATTTGTTCATATTGGAGGCGTGGTTTATGAAAGCCTGGAGCTTTTTATTGGGCACTACGAATGTCTGTCAAATGTGTATTTATGTAGCTTATAAACCTTTTCAATGTACCTAATGATGTATCTGATACCCAATGACAATGAAAAAGTTTAACGCTAAAAGTTGCTCATTTTTCAAAATAAACAGTTAAACGGTAAATTACTATCTGCCACCATGTTGGATCCACAGTTATCAACCAAGTCGCTTCTGTGTTTCACCACCTTCTTGCTGCAGCCTCCTCTGTTCTGTGATTGGCTCCCTAGATGAGGGGAAAACTGGGTCCTTGGTGTCCCCCTGAAAGAAAGAACTCCTGTAGGGAAACACTGATCACAGTATTATTACCAGCAGGTCTGAGATCTACAAATATTTGTGTAAAAACTCTAATCCGTACTAAGTTTTTGGACTTAAATGGTGACCAGCTGACACCGTCACTCTCCTCCCTAACTGTCACAGCTTTAAAACTGAATGAGGTTGAAACCTGAACATAAACATTCACTGAAAAATGCGTTTGCTTCATCACTCGACCCTGGCTGGGCCCTACTTCCTGTTTCCTGCTGATCCGTCATCAGCTGAGGTGTGTTTCATATTCTTGCACAAAACGCGTTAATTTACATAAGGAAAACGCAGAGAACCAGCAGACACACCACAGTCTGCATCATGTGAATCTCTAATCCATTACAACAAGGCTGAATCGCATTAAATATCACATTTGAGGGATTTCTGCAGGGTGAATGAGTAGAAAAGTTAATCCAACTGGCAGCAGATGGGTCTCACCTCACTGAGCAGGCATGGGGTGAGTCGATTCCTTGGGTGAAATATCTCTGTAAGCCTCTCTACATGCCGTTGTTTCATTAGCAGCGATGTGAGAAGAATGCTGCGGCAGAATATGAGACGTCTTGCGTGGCTTCGGGCGCGGCCTCGCTGAAAGGGACGGTAACAAAGCATCAGCGCGCTGCTATTATTAAAGCTCCATGCGGGGACGGCGGCAGGTCGGAATGAACATTCAGGCTCGGCGTCTCCATTCTTTTGTGTCCTTGAGCGGACATGTTGACCTGAGACAGTATCATCTAAGAATTATCACAAAGGGAAAAAGGGAAGCGCAGGATCAGGGAGAAAACGTATTACAGCGTGAAAACTGTCAATACTGGAGGATTTCAGGATGGCAAACAACCCTCACTCAGGTACCAGATAACTGCTTGTTTGAGTGTGTTTGAACATGATTCAGGACTCAAATTCAGACTCTTGTCTGACTGGAGCTGTTCAGGCTTAGTCTGTCTCTATATCTTTCAGCAATCACCCCGTTTCACTTCTTCTTCAAGGCTTCTTAGATCATGTCTTACACTTCACACAAAGTGGTCAGGACATGAACATCATATCTTGAGGAGAGATTGACTGGAAGTGTGTGTGCTGTTTTTGCCTTTTGTGTGACTCATATCACATGTTTCCATTGGGCCGTATCGACTCAACCCGCCTTGACTCAGCTCAACATTTTGTGTTTTATTGACAAATATCTGGTACCTGGAACAACTTGAGTCAACTTTTTTCAAAGAATAAAAAATATAAATCATATGGCCAGGAGGAGAGTGAATCATAAAACAGACTGGTTGCCTTTACATGTTCATAGAACGACCATGCTTAATGCCCCAAAGGACCATTTTGAACCAGAAAATAGCCTGTGTTCCAACTAAATTGTAACAAGATTAACCTCAGCCTGAACCTTAAAGGTTAAAGATGATTGTATGTTTATCTATGAACTGGATTACAGTGAAACTGAATTTCATGAACATATTCCACTACACGGGTCCAGTTCTTTTTTTTCAATAATATCTTCATTGGTACGTCAAAAAGAAGCAACAATAATAAACCGGATGACAGCCTATTATACAACCTGGGATTGTCATGTCCTTCAAGCACTAAATATAATTTTTTATATATATATATATATAATTTATGGAATCAAATTTTATTTAGCGTATAAAAAGCTATAAAGAAAGAAATAGAACAGAGAAGTTGAAAGAAAGGACAAATGGAGATAGAGGGAGGGGAGGGACTCATTTGTTTGTCAGGAATTGGTAAAAACCTCAGAAGTTTAGTTTAATTACCTTTGATTGAATATTTGATTCGTTCCAGTTTAAAAAAGGACGTTACTTAACTAATCCAATGAGGACTAGAGTGAGGTGTAGTAGATTTCCACTGGAGAAGAAAAGCCAAAACCTTTAACTATCGGCAAATCAAGTCTTCTGGAACATCAAAGATCGCAAAGTGGGGTGAGATATTTATTTGGATGTGTAATATTTTTAACATTATATCTAAGTAAGTACCCCCAAAACAAACTAAAGATGGGCATGAATAGAACATGTGAGTCAAATTACAAGAGGAGATGTTCTTCAGGAGCTGGTTCCTGGTTCTCCTCCTGTCCCTACAGTGATATATGAGGCGTGAGTGAGGCGTGTGTAGCGCTAAGTGATGTGTACTTAAATACTTGTGGCACATATTAAAAATCTAAAGGGCATCTGCCACTCAGAGCGTGTGGTGGACTCAAAAGCTTTTCTTGATATTCAGTCTGCTTCTTGGAAATTTTTCTCAAAAAAAAAACAAAAAAAAAACTGAGGAGTAATTTCGGATGAATGACTTGAGTATTACTGTGTTCTCTAATTTCTATTTAACCCAATATCTTTGCACAATCCGCTGCAGGAAGCCCATAATCGCAGCTCAGCCACCCAGCAGGCACCAGCAGGCATGATTAGACAGTTCATCTTCAGTAAGCAGCACATGGATAATATATTTTTGGAAAGAAAGTCTTGATCTGGAACGCGTTTGTAGCCTGGGCTCCCTTCGGCCCTGCGAGTTCATTATTTTCCGTGTGTTAAATTGTTACATGCTGCTGGTGAATTTGTACAACCAGCTGCAAATTAAATTTTCACTCATCCAGAAACACGTCTTGCAGTGTCAAAGCTTTGATGAATGGCTGCTTAACAGCTGTGAGTTCTATTCTCGGTGTTTGTGCCGGGGAGTTTTTAACCAGCGGCTACTGGTTGTTATGCTAATAGGTTTAATGAGGGTTGTGCTGATGATGTGGGGGTGCGATCTTCAAGCACCTTATATCGCTGATGAGGAGGCTTCATAATTGCTGCCCACACTCTGCTTAATATGGAGCTTTAACATAAGAGGAACGAGAGTTTCTTTGCGTTCCTGGGAAATGTAGATTTTACGTTTGAAGGGAAATCAGATTTTTCTGTGAGAAGAGCGTGAGAACGAGCGCATGCACACACACACTTGAGTGTTTCTTTGTGGATGGGAAAAGGAGTGGGCTTCACCAGGTTTTAATCACTCCACACAGGGTTTATTTCTCCACATCGACCTTGTGGATTTTCTTTATTTCGCTTGGGAGTCCATACAAGTTGCTGAGCGCTAGTGGGAGTTTCTCACAATACCCACAATGCTGTAGGATTTGCTGCTGTGTCATCATCACATAGCAATGGGATTCTAGTTTCCCATTCACATATGGATATCCCAGATTTTTTTCTTTTATAGTTTTTTGTGTAAGGTTATATTGTCACTAACACAACCTACAGTTTCAAATCTCCTCTCAAACTTCTCCCTGCAGCTCTAGAAAAAACGGTTTGTGTCTCGTTAATATTGATGAGCCTCTTCTCTGATTGGCTGATTTGACAATGAATGGTAATTGTATAGTTGTGAAATCACATCTTTGCAGAAGTCCTGATGGTTGGTTTTAAGGCTCAGTGTTTATAGAACAGACCTTATAATCAAAAAGAAATTTCAATTTATCGTTTTGCCTTATGGACTGAACTTGGAGACAATATTTGAATTGAATTAAAAATCGTAGAGAGACGAGCAGCAGCAGACAGGAGGACATTTAGTGAATTTAATGCTAAAGCTGAACATTTGTTGCATTTTGAAATGAAAAATGCTCTACAAATAAAGTTTGATTGATATTGAATATAACCAAACCCCTTCTATTCGTTTTACATTGAAATGGCTGATTTTATCTGCTTTTTTTAAAGGCCGTGCTCAGTATCAAGCTGAATTATGGATCTTTGTGTTTTTTTTCCCAACAAAGTTAAAATGTTAAAATACCTTCAATAACAGAGGAATAAATAGTATATTTATTTATTTCGGGCATGTCTATTCATCAGTTTACATCACACATCATTATAGTCTCCATACACATCAAACATGGCCCAAAGGGAAGCAGGAGAAACTGAAGCCTATCGAGCCCTGTCCACATATTCCACAGTATTTTTTATTTTCTTGTCATGTTATCTTCATTTCACAAGTTACATTTATTTTCTTCCATTTTTCTTTTTGTCAACTGGCACAAGGGTTTAGCTACAGTTCCGCTTTAGACAGGCAGTTAATAGATCCCTCATGTGTCCGCACATTCCATTTGTGTCTGTTTTTACATCATCAGTTTGATATAAGATAAATGTGAGTACAGCTTAAATAACAAGAACACACTATAACACCTGGTGTAATGACCAGTGGATCATATGACATTAATGATCCCAGATACAGCTCACATGTTAATGTTAAACAGGGCTGAGATGTAAGAGGCGTTGTACGATTCCATGTCCTTTCTTCTTAAAAAACAATTCCTATCTTCCACTTTCAAACATCATGAGGCTCCTATGAAAGCTAATGTCAAAACATTTATTCTGCCAGTAGCAGAGCTGTTTCCTTCATCCTCAGGGCAGGAGAGAAGCAACGCTTACTCGCAAACTGATTGATGGGTCGGTGAATTGAAATTACTGAGGCACATCATTAGCCCTGTATGTCAACGAAAACTCTCAGACCACAGGGACACTTCTCACAGATGACTGAATGTTCCTCACACATCACAGTGGTCTGCCAGGCTCTGCCTCGCTCTCCACTCTCTAATAGGCGCTTGTTCACCGCTTACAGTTATTGCTTTGCTTACTGTGAAGACTTTCAATTCGCACAAGGTCGAACCTTGTTTAGGTGCAATCTATAATAAAAGTGCTTGGCTGCTATTGTAGATTGCAGAATTTACATAGAGACATGTTTGCTGTAGCAGTTTCTTTATATTACATCTTTATGCCTTTAGATGAGGTCTTTCCATCTCCATCAACATGTGTCACAGAGCCTCTTTCCCATGTGATCAACAGACAGTATGTTTACATTCCCAATTAAGTCAAGCTATCGATTTATTCATGAAGTCACGTCCCCTCTGTTAGTAGTGATGTGCAGACGTTCAGCTTGTGAATTTTGGGCCAATCTTTTTTGAAGACAAAAGTTGAAAGTTGAAGTTACCAACTCAGAAATAATCTGGCACAATGCACAGTTTTGCAGATATATGAATAGTGAACTTCCTGTTCACCCCACTTACCAAGTTACCAGCTTTTTCTGGTTTGAGTTATTATGTTATTAGAGTTTACATACTGTTTGACTTCTGGTCAGTGCTTGGTGTGAAGCTTTAACACAGGTCACCTGGTCCAGCTCTGTTTACAAGAAGGAGAAGCTCAACTTTCAATCCCATTATCTGGTTGTGGTTATGACTTTGACTTTAAAACTTTCAGTCAAGTTGACATGTTTACATCTACAATTAAAGTCAGATTTTAGTGTAACTAACACAATAATTAGAATTTGATAGGTGAATAAATAAATATAGAGCCAGACCTCATATTGTCTGGTTTGTCTGGAAACCATCCCATCGCTTGTTGGTTGGATGGTTTAGGAAAACCCAGAGCTGTTTATTGGGTGCTGTCAATGTCTATCAAATGTGTCTGTATGTAGCTTATAGACAATCATATCAAACATACTAGATGACATTCTCAATACCTGATGAGGATGAAATAGTTTAGTGCTAAAAGTGGCTAATTTTTCAAAATAAATTTGGATGTTGTCTGTCCAAGGTCACACTTAGTAGAAATACTCTATTTGGTCAAATTGTGTAAAAAATGTGCCTGTTTCCTTTATTCACCCTTTTAACAAGTTCACCAGTTGAGAAGCATAAAAGGAGTTTGAGCTACATTCCTCATGGCTGTGGAGGTTCCATTGTTCTGTCAGCTGATCTGAGCCCGTTGTGGCTTCCTGTTGTTCTCTGACAGATGAACTGTTCTGAACTGTTGTTGCTGTGTGGCACTGACAAATGTCCCTTCAACAGACTAAGTGAGACTCTGGCCTTGGGTGATTGTTTTGCCCTGGATTTCCCACAGACCAACGTATATTCACAGAAAATGGTGATAACATCCATACTCAGCTGCAATTTGGCCATTTTCTGTCTAGAAATGATGGTGTGATACCAGTCAACAGGTCTTAGTGAGTCGGGGGTAATGGCCATGACAATAACGCTGCTTCTAGCTGCATGTGTCCACCATGTCTGAGCTGAGGTCACAGTTTAGATTCAAACAATTAACTATTGTTCCCAGGATGAAGTCTTCACACTTGTATAACAATCAAAGAGTGTTTATATATATCAGACATCTGTGAAATCTTTACTTCATATTAGTTTCAGACTTGGCTTTAAGACATATTCCTCTGATGACATCTTTAGGCTTTTAGACATCTGTTGACTCAAAGCTGAAATTGTTTCTTCATATTAGGCTTTAGATTTATAGATGATGTATTTAAGTGCTTTGGCATCACTAGATCAATGATGTCTGATGACATTAGACCAGTGGATGAATCTTTTAGGTGGTGTCTTTGGTTTGTAGGGTTTTTAGATAACACCTGTGGATCTAGTTTTCCAGTAATTTCACTCTGTTGTTTAAAAATCATTAGCTTTAATTCTGGTCGATTTCTGTTACTGTTTGTGGAAGACAAAAGAAACTCTTAGAGATACCACCACAACACAAACACAGCAGTACAAGTACGAATGCTCACAGCATCATAGGTTACAGAGTAGGTTACAGCTCTTTGTAGAGCCAACAGAAATGTAACTGAAGCTTAACTGATCCTGTCTTTAGGTCTTTAGAAGACATTGTGATGCCTTTAGACATTTAAAGACTGGAAGATGATATTTTGTCTTTTGTGTGTTTGTGTAGCTACATATGATTCAAATCCAAACAATCAGTGTTTAACCTCATATGATGTCTCATCAGATCAGATTCAGCAGCATTATTACATGTTTTAGTCCTGTTCCCATGGAGGTTTATGGCAGACCCTGATGATGCCAAAACCAAGCATTCAATATGGAGTCACAGTAGGTCGTGTGAAATTTGTTTCCTTTTGGAAGGAAAGCATTAGAGATCATGCTACTGTGCTGCAAATTGTAGCCAAGACACCATTTGTGAAGCTAAAAATATGAACGAAATTGTTATTAATCCATTTTTCTTTGGTGTGTCATAATGGTGGTAATGAGGCAGTGAACAGAACTGCCTGTGGCCATTATCTTTGGTTTTTGGTTGAATTATAATGCTGAATGGAGCCTCGACATGGCAGACAATGAAAAATATGACTTTCTTTGTGAGATCAATGTATTGATTTCTTTCTGTTTTTGGAGCACAGATATAATTGGGCGACGCTGTTTCATGATTTCAACTCTTGGGGTTGATTTGAATGCTGTGATGACAGCGTCTTCAGGTGTGAGACTAAAAATAAGAGAAATACAGAGTAAAAACAACCTTCAAAGGAGAAATAAGTGCAATTGCAGTAATTTATGTGGACATTTCTTTCCTCTTTTGTTCTTCTCCTCCGCCCTCTGCTCTCAGGTCCGTCCCTGATCCTTTTCCTTTTTGACTAAGTGGTCTCTGGCTTTACACAATCTGTCCCTTGAGAACTGGCTCACAGAGCTTTTAAATCCTCTTCTCTTTGATAGCCCTGCTGTTCTCAGGTTCAACGCTTGCTGCTTTCAGGGACTTTTTCTCACTTGCCCACTCTCTCCATTCACCTTCCACCTCTGCTCACAGGGTCGTCTCCCCAGACGGTGTTCCCTCGCTATGCTGTGGCAGCGGGACACTAACACAGCAGCACACATAGTAGCTTCAGTAGCATTTGACACAGAAAAGAAGATCAATAACACATTCAGCTGCATATTGTGCAGACAAGTCAGACTCCTTTGAGAATGATGAGGCTGTATACATCTGGAATTAAAACCTTACAGTAGCTACCTTAAGCCAGTGTGGGTCGGTCAAATGGCACCAAATGTGTTAAAGTTACTCAGACATCAGACCACAAAGTGTTGATTCCATAGCACAAATGTTCAGGATATATATATATATATATATATATATATATATATATATATATATATATATATATATATCCAGACAATTTTGTGTTTTTTATGAAAAGTCACACTATTATTTGAATAGTGATTGATTAGTCTGGCCCCACAGAATCCAGGGGGAAAAATGTTGATTTTACAATATATGGTTCAAAAGTTAAAGAGCTAAATGTTTTGTTATAGTCCAGATATGTGAGGAATATACAGAAATACAGAGATCTATCTATCTATCTATCTATCTATCTATCTATCTATCTATCTATCTATCTATCTATCTATCTATCTATCTATCTATCTATCTATCTGTTCATTATGTAAATTGCATAGTTCATTCATTCACCAACCCTCTTCAGAATTATTCAGAATAAGTATCAAAGCATCAAACTAAAAGACAAACTTTACTGTCCTTAACCTGACTGAAACAATTCAGTGCAAACGTTGAATGTCTTTCAGTTTAATTCTTCAAATTTAATAAATTTTAATGATTTTCTGTGCTGTGAATGTATTGTTACGTAATATGAAGTTCATGCCTGGCTTCCAGTTTGCCGGAAATTAGTGTAAGTGTTGATTTGGACATAAAGTTGTGCAAGTGCTAGAGCATGTGAGCGTGTGTGTGTGCATACGTGTGTGTGTGTATTTTGTGTTTTTTATTGTGTGTAAAACAAGGGTATTTGCCAGATTTAAAACAGGATTTTAAAGAGAAACTACATGTGAGTATGTGTGTGTATTCATTTGTGCACATTGTGCACAGGTTTTTTCATGAGCTAAACTTTCACACTTAAACCACTCTCTCTCTCTCTCTCACACGCACACACGCACACACACACACACACACACACACACACACACACACACACACACCCTGTCTCACACACTCATACACAGGCTGCGGTGTGTGTCGTCCCCTGCGGGCAGAGCAGCAGGCCTCAGCCTCCTTGGTGCCATTTGGCAGCTTCAGACGGCTCAGTAACTTCACACCAGGGTTCTGTTCTTTCATCCAGACCCAATCAGCTGAACCTCTGAAAACACAGAAATCCCATAGTACAGATGTCTCCTGGCAGGAACTACTTCTCCTTAAATAGCGTTCATTTATCATTTCTTCATGAATGCGGCATTGTATGTGTGAGTGAAGCCGTTCCTGCCTCCTGTTCTTCTCTCTCTCATCTTTTCTTCCTGCTTTCTTCCCGCTCTGCTTGTCTTGATGTTCAGATTCTAACAGTCTAACTAATGATATCATCTCCTGACTCGTCACATGATCAAACACAGACTCTACAGTGGACAATATGCATTGGAAATTATTCATTTAATTGAATAGTTTCTTATACATTTTGATGGTTATGTAGAATAAACATGATGATTGTGTTATGATACAATCTGAATCATTCATGATGGCCATTTTCCACCTGACACATCTCTATGCTTTTCAAATAATCAATGCTCTTTCAAATATTGCTTCTAAAATTCACTTTGAATCCAGTATAAACACACCTTTATTTGTGTTGCTTTAATTTCTTCTCCCTCTGATGTACAGTACATGCAGAAGGTTGGATTTCAGGAGGGAAACGTTCCCCTTAACCCTCTATTGCAGTGTTGTCATATGGCAACAATTTCTCTCTTAATTTTCCTTAAAACTCTATTCTATTCTATTCTAATTTTATTTTACAGCTGGGTATCAAAAGGGGGCTTTTATTTTTGAATTACATGCAATTTAAGAGGTTACATGCCCATGAGATCCTGTGCGCGTGGACGTTTGACATGTGAGCATCATTGTCTCACAACCAAAGGTTGTCTTTTGTTCAGAATTTTGGAAAATTTCCACCAAATACAACATTGAAGTCACTATCTGGGGTAGAAGTAAACTTAAATTAAATTAATTTAAATTTTGTTTGTTTTAATTCAATTTTGACATAATGTTAAAATTTGCTAAAATAGATTTGATGCCATATGGCAACAATATGCAAATATAGAAAATACAATACTAGCAGCATACAACCTAACAGAGTTCTATTGACTTACATAGCATAAAACTATCCCAAGACTATGTTTATGACTTTTTCTTACATATTTTTATACTATATCTATTATTTTGCCATGTTAAGTAATAAAAACATTCAAAACATTTATTACCATGTCTATGTATTATTTCATGCAATAGAGGGTTAATATTTAGAACGTATACATTCATGAATTTCACTAGAAGGCAGGAAAATAAGTGTTTGGCCTTCAACATTTCCTAAAACCCCAGTTTAGAGACAGAGCCACACTCTGAGTGCTGGAATCTTCCATGCAGCAGTAACAGTTCACACATGACAAGGGCAGACGGAGGTCTGAGGTCTGGCTCTGTTGTGTCCTGTATAGAGGTTGATGTAACTGCTCCAGTTATTTATAACTGAGAACAGGGAGTTGATTTCCCTCTCTCTCTCTTACACAGACACACATAGGTGTAAATCCCTTCCACAAAGTACCCCCCAAAAATATTTGTAAACACAAATAACTCATATTGAATATTACAGAAATGCACAACAAAACCGAAATGCTCAACATGTTTCTTCATTGTTGAAAATGTATGACTCCTCTTATTTCTCAAAAAGGTTTGGTCCAGACGCTGTTTTCCAGTGGGCAGGGCCAGCGGCTAAAATTTTGACAGTCAGCTAGTAGCTAAAAGAAACCAATCAAACTAAAATGTAGAAGCCAGTAAATCATTTATCACATTACTTTTTCTTTTTTTTGTCCAAAATCAGCCTCTTTTCTAACAGTCTGCTGATCAGATCAGTTTGACCCCAAACTTTTGAATGGTAGTTTATGTATATGTAAATAAATAAAGCATTTCTAGAACTACTATTATGATTTTGAATACCATTATTTAAAACATTTGAACATGCTGAGGGCTTAAATCTGCAAGACAAGTTACAAAGGAGAGAGAGAAGAAGGGCCAGATTATTATGGTAGTATTTTTTTGTCATGTCCCCTCCAAAAATGTACCGTTTCTTGTTGCCCCCCATCAATGAAATGAGTTTTCACCCTGGACACACACACACACACACACACACACACACACACACACACACTCATACCAACAACAACATACACTGCCATGGCCTTTTCTCTTTTTGCTTCCTTAGTGTGACAATTTGTATTTTTAGGGCTGCATCAGGCTGTCAGAGCATCGTTTCTGAGCTCTTGTGTCTTGCTTTTGCGGCTCTCAGTATAAAGTGAGCTCCTCGTTATATGGAGGGCAGTCTGCAGAGTAATCCCCTCACAGGAGGATTCTGTCTGTGCTGTTTCACCATGGAATCAAAGGCAGGGTCCTGTGCCACCTGCCAATGGCCTTCCATTATCACACGTCATTATTTCTTCTCCCTGCTGATATCTGATATGCAATATACATGCTTTCAGTCTACCAGGGGGAGATTTCATTAGCCATGTAGCTTGCAGGCCAAATGACAGAAGGAGGTAGTGGAGTAGGATGAAGTGAAGCATCATTATCTGGAGAAAACCTGTACTCTCCAGCAAATACAGTCCCTGAGGCTGGTATATAACTGTAGGACTTCCATCATGTGCAGCAAATAACTGTTGTTTTTGCCATTATGTGAGTTAATACCTCATAGCTCATTACTTTTCCTCTTTTGAAGCCTCTCCAGCATTTAAAAGGAACACATTTCCAGCTCCATATTTCATTCTAAAGCTCGAGTGGAATATCTTTGCATGAGTTATTTCCCTGACACAACCTCTCAGCTTGGCCTCTGAAACAGATCCTGTCGCTTTAAGGCCGGCCTCCTGATTAGCACACTCTCCCCTGATTGGCCAGCTCGTTAACAACTCGGGTAACAAAGGTCTGCGAAGAATCAATCACCGGTGAATCAATTACCAGATTCACCATAGCACAATGCGGCCGGTTAGTTTTGTTTCTGACTTGACTGGTGACTGCAAGAGCCAGCCAGTGCATGATGGGAAAATCCTGCTGTCACTTGACCTGATTAGCTCCAGTTTGGACTAAGAACACCTGTCTAAAAACAATTCTTATTCCCTTTGTAAATTGTCATATTTAATCCTGGATTATTTTAATCTGACGTCTGATTTCACCAATTTGACTTGTTCTTTACTCAAAATGTGAACTTCTCAAATAAATCTGTACATTTTTGAGCCAACAACACAAACAATACATGGACAAAACCTTAGCAACCACCTTAGCAACAAAGGCTACAGATTTGATAGAACAATGAGTTTTGTGAGGTTATAAGCAGTGTTGGACAAGTAACTTCAAAACTAGAAGCGTTATTTATTATTTGTTACTGTCATTTCAAAGTGATTCTTTATAATAATATTACTGATTATAATATTATTAATTTAAAATGTAAGTCATCGCACTACTATTGCATTACTGCAAAGTTACTCTCACCAAAATAACTGTAAATATAGATTCATCAATCTAAATATAACTCACCTTTGTCATTATGGCTGCTAGTTACAACAGGGATCTTACTGACAAGTTTTCAAAAAGCTGTTGAAAGTGGTTTTCATGTCTTCAACAACATCCTCCAACAACAAGATGAATCTCAGAGCAGAAGAACATTAATTTAGTCTGTTTTGTGGTTTTATCTCCACTCTCATGCTCCTCTTGCTTCTTTGTTAACTTCATTTTACTATAACACCTCTGTAAATGTTAAATTACTGCTGCGATTTCAGGAAGTGGACAGTTCTTTAGGCTCAATTTCACAATCAGTTCACAATAACTTGGATACTAATTACAGCTTTCTGCTCATTAAAGTGCTGCTGTTGAAGATATTGATGATGTTTTATCCATAAATATTCATTACCATCTTAATTAATAAGCCAAAAACTAAGAGTTTCATTTTCACATGTGTAAAATACTATGTCACCTCTGTAAATGTTAAATTACTGCTGCTATTTCAGGAAGTGGACACTTCTTTAGGTGTAGCACACAAAGCACATTTGACTACAATGTTCTTCAAATCCTTGTGTTTCACAAACATAAAGTAATGAGTGTGTGTCCATGTGGAGAATGTGTTATACAATGATTACAGGTTCATTCATCTCTATCTTCTGTCTGTCGAGCCAAAAGGAAGTGAAACATTTTTTGCACAGATGTTTCACTGCTGCTGATTTTAGCAAATTTGTGTGAAGAAAAACAGAAAAAAAACGACCACTTTAGTCCAGGTTAAAAACACATTGTAATGCATGTTAATGACATTTGTACAGGACAAAAAATGTAATATTTTATTACATTTTTTGTCCTGTAATGGCTTTACATTACTGTGCTATAGCAAAAATCAATGCATTACTATTACTTTTATAACACGTTACTCCCAACACTGGTTACAAGGTAGAAAAATGTGTTGCAAACAAAGCATTCAGAGCAGACTGGAGCCCTAACGTTTGATTTGTAGAAGGAGTTAGAATTTTGAACTGTGAACCTTTAGCACAGACATTAAACATTATAATAAAATATAAATAATAGTATCATACGGCTCCTTTAAATTTGTTTTGGGGACACATTTGCAGGAAAAAATCAATACAGCGCTATTTCAAAGCAAACAAGCTCTCACTGAGAGGATCAAGGACTGTGACCTCTGAGCTGGAAGGATCTTTTAGCATTACTCTCACATGAGAGTTGTTGGCACTTTAATTGCTTTTCCTATTCATTCCAGCTCTCAAGCAATAACCTCCCAGGTGCAATCTCAATGTAAATGAAATTCACAATCCTTGATTTGTGCAAAAGTGCATTCTGAAGTGCAGCTAATGTGAAGCATCAGCAGTCTGAGTGCTTTTCTTCCAAAGTCACAGAATAATCTCTCTAATGTTTGCAGTGGAGGAAAATATAGTGTTGGCTCCAAAAAGACCATTTTGATACATTCCAATTAGGACTCAATGAACTATTTCAATAATTAAAATGTATTATAGAATAAATACAATGCATCTAATTATTATTAGTATTATTATTAATCATCCTTTTAACTAAACACATATTTTTTCTTGTGAATTACAATAAACCCATCAACACATCCATTAACAATGAATTCATTTCATATTCAAGTGCCACTTGAATTTCAACGAGGAAACAATAGTCCTGCTAATTCTGTTTCACACTTTCAGACACACTGGGAGAGTTTCAAAGAACCTCCTCTTGTTATGAAGAGAACTTCCCAACAAGCTTTAAAAGTGAAGCCTCTAAAGACAGAAATGTGTTAATCACAGTCTGTTACACAGCAATGATTTCAAATTAATCACTAAAGTTAACGTGTTAATTTTTACAGGACTAATTCCATTTTTATTCTAATAATCCTCATATTCTGTCTCATCACTGCCATCATCTCTTACAGCCACATTAAGCAACACATCAGTCTTTTTATAAGTCATAAGTAGTAGGCAACTACTCATGAAGTGAACTACACTGAGTTAGTGGAAATAGGTCTCTTCAAATAATATTTGTAATTTAAAGTTACAATGAGTTACAAAACATATTTTATTAGTGCTGCTCGATCACGATTATTTTGGTCAATATTGAAATCACGATTATTTTTTTGTTACACAATTCATTTATTCAGCATGTGACTGTGCTTAAAATATAAGACTGTCCAATCCAAATGTGTGTGTGTGTGTAATATATATATATATATATATATATATATATATATATATATATATATATATATATATATATATATATATATATATATATATACCCATATATACACACACACACACATTTGGATTGGACAGTCTTATATTTTACTGGCTGAAGCAGGAATACAAGGATTTATGGTCACTACTGAAATAAAAGCACAGGTGATTTTGACTTTAAATAACAGCAGATGAAAATGAAGAAGAGAAGAAAGAGTGTGCCCTTGATAAACTCCCCGGTTCAGAGATGACCTGACCTCACAGCTTGTTGCTGAACAGACTGTGGAGAAACTGACGGGGCGGCGCTCGCTGTCCACGGTGCTGAAAGGCTCAATTAGCATAAAGCAGGATCTCACTCACACAACCAGCAGGCTTGTTAGCGGCTGTCAGCACCAGGGCCAGCGACATGCACCGAGCCCCCGGAGCAGAGGTTCACACTGTTAACAGGCGTTTTGCTGTTAAAGGAAACACTGAGATCCTCCGGGGAGGCTCATCGCCGCCTGTCTACAGTGATCACAGCCGAAAGGTCAGCCGTGTGTCCACTTTAATGGTCAAGTGTTTGTCCTCTCACGATCCATCCGCCTCCACGGAGACCGACACACAAACAGGCGGTACAACGTGAGGACACATTTCTCTCAGTGAAATTAACCACCTGGGCTTCGTCCTACTTTCCAGTGACCTACTTCTACCTAATGGACGTAGATTCATGTTCATTCATACGTTCATATGGCCGTTAGGCCACTACGGCCTGTTGTGTTCATGTAGAAACTAACCAAACACAAACAAGAAATGAAATTAAAATTTGTAAATTTTATTTCATGACCTTGTCCACAAAGGGGATTTCAGCACACAAAAACAGAATTAATTTAATTGTATTAATTTAAATATAATTTTGTGTGTTTTATTTAACGTTTGTACACTCTTACTGCAGATTTGACTCAGTGGACAATATAAGGAGGTTTTAAAAGACAACACAAAGTTAAAGAGTAGTTTCAATCTTTTAGATTTCTGACGCTGTCAAACAGCAGTGTAGTCACATTATATGTCTACAGGTTGTTACAGCTCCACCAAATATATGTATATTTTTTCCTCTAAACTTCTCACATGGTTTCATTTAAACAAATGTTCAAATTATCCAATATCTCATCAAAAATCATAGATCAAAGAAAAAATCCCGTAAGTGAAGCAGATTAGTGAAACATTAATGAACAAACTTTGTTTTTTTCTCTCCTATTAATCATCTCAGGACCCCTCACATTAATCTGCAGACCATTTGGAGGGGCCCGACCCCGAGGTTGGGAACCACTGGACTAAACTAGCTAACTGTATATAAAGTAGTTAAACTAGCTCCACCTCCAGCTGCTGCTAATATTGATAATCTGATGATGTCAGAGACCCAATCAATGCTTTAACTACATCAACTACATAATGCTTAGCCTGTGTAATTTTACTGCACTCCTTTAAATACAGCAACTCATAATACTGCATTACTTCCAATACAATATGTTGTTAACACTTTTGTACTTGGCGCATTGGTGCGCTATTACTTTTACTTCTTCCACCGCCCTGTTTCCATTGACAGCGTCTACTTTGTGCTAGTTATCACATTTCCCATGTTCCGTATGTACCTGAATGCAACACAGGTGTGCACGTGTGTTCTTACCTGGAAACCGGCGTCAAAATGTCCTCCCGCCGCTTGACGTGTTTACGCTGGATCCGTACGATGAACAAACTTAAATGTTAACACTCGTGATAGTTTGGTTGCAGTTAAAGAGCAACAGGAAGCAGGAAGTGAGCTGTTGTTGTTATTGTTGTTGTTATGAAGCAGGTAGCCAGCGTTAGATTCCATGACTCAGCGCTTCTTTGGCATCTCAATGACAAGACGTCGAAAATTCATATTTATGCGACTTGGTCGAACGTGAAAAAGCGCCACAGGAAACCCAACTTCCTGTTTCTGTTAGAAAACGACGCGTGTCGTTGTAAACGTGGAACCAAGAACCAAGTTACTAAACACAGGAAGCACAGAGGGCCCGGTGAGTAACACCTGCTGCTTTATTCATGGTCAAAGCTATTAGGATTTATCTCTGTGATACAACTTCTACAAGTCTGTCACTTCCATGTTTATTCTTATTGACACCAGTGGAAGATTTTTAGTTTTAAGAAGTCTTCATCAGGTCTCTCAAAATGTACATGTTGTGGTTATGTTGGTTTCTTGTTATTTAAAGGCCATCTGTATAATATTTTTTTCCACAGAAATAGCGATTTTGTGCATTTTTGACACAAAATGTCTAATGGTGTAACTGAAAAAATGATAAATAAGAAAAATGAAATGAATTTTAAATATATAATCCACCTAGAATATATCACTTGCCGATAGCATGTGTTACGGTAATCAATAAAAAGCTGTTTGGTTTTGTATTCATAAAGTTTTCTAATACTAAGAGTTGATCCTAGTGACAAAAAAGAAAAAATAATCTTAAAATCATGATGTTTTTCAGGAATTAATATTCAGACTAGATTCAGTAAAAGTAATTCCTAAAGCATTTCAGCTCTTTGTTTTATTTTAGCAGTGGAGTCAGTGTGACAGAGCTAATGAAACACTGCACATGACATTATGTTCAGTAGAATATCACTGTAAATAAAAAAGGCAAATAAATATATTGTCAGCTGCTGTGAGAAACATGTTGGAGCTACTTTTAAAGTAAAACTTTCAATTCATTCTAAGACATGTTCATTTCCATTAAAATGTTATTAATCACTACACCAGATCTTAATAGAAACTCAATTATTTGTATCCATTTGTTTATTAGTTTCACTTAACTCATTTAAGATCATCAAAGATTTCATGTATATAATTGATGTCATGAACAATCATGTTATGTATCTTTTTTTTCTATTTTGTAATATTTTCTTTGCAGAAAATTACATTTTAACTGCTATTATAGTTGCCGTTTGCACAAATATTCATATTATCAAAAATCTATTCATCCCATGTACAAAATTCATTTTTGGGGGATTATTATGACCGTCTCATCAACATATTCACCTTTATTCCAAATAAATCTGATTGATTCTGTTATTAGGCTTCAGAATTTCACTGTCCCTTCTCTGCCCTTTATCACTAAGGCTACATTTTAATTTTTTTTTCTTTTGATCAATCCATCACAGCTTTTAGTAGAATGTGTCACTAAGATCACCAGGCTGAACTTCGCCTCCTCACTCTGCTGCAACATTTTATTCTCAGTCAGGAATCTGATCCCAGATGTGTATGATGTATTTTGATACTACATATATATGGACTGCAGCACTGATCAGTTGTAGTTTTGGGGATTATTTGAACCGAAAAAATTCCGTGTTGATTTACTTTCGCACAACGTCAAGTAGAGCTGCACCGATCAGGCAATTAATCCATTAGTTACTGATCTATTTCATTATTAAGAAAACAAATGTCTAAATTCGCTGGTTCCAGCTTCTGTTCTCTGATTATTTTCTGGTTCCTTCAGCTTCTATAATAGAAAACTGATGATCTTTTGGTTGTGGCCTGTTGGTCTCGGCAAAAAAAGACTGAATCTTCAGCTTTGGGAACCATTGGTTGACATTTTACACCATTTTATGAAAAAACAACTAATCGATCGATTGATTGATTGTTAACAGATGGATTCATTGATTATCAAATTGCTTGTTGGTTGCAGCCCTGGTGTTAAGTATCACAGGCTTCTTTTCCACGTGTGTGTAGTTGTCTCTTTTATGGTGATGTTCAGAGTTCCAGCAGTCTGTGTTTTATTCTGTTTTCTGCAGTGCTCACATCTCTGTGTTTCTGTTAGTTCAGACTCACAGTTTCACTCCACCTGCCACAAACTGACTGTCTCATTTCACACATGATGTGTTTGTGAGGAGCAGAAACCTCAGATTGTGATGGATGTGGCTGCTCTCACTTCTGTATGTGCATGTGTGTGTATATATATATATATATATATATATATATATATATATATATATATATATATATATATATATATATATATATATATATATATATATATATATTTTCTTTCTTTGCAGCAGAATCTGCACACACTTCTCTCCGCTTCCTGACACTTTTGTGTTCAAATGTTTGAGACTTTGAATCTTACAAATCGAGACGTGGAAAACTGCACGTGAGAAAAATTTAAAATACGGTTTTAAGAAGCATTCATCAGGTCTCTCAAAATGTACATTTTAAGTTTATGTTGGTTTCTGCCATTTGTACCATTTTGTTTTGTTTACAAAATCAGGATTTTGCTTTTTTTGACAAAAATGTCAAATGCTGTAACCAAAAAAGAATATATAGATACATTTTGAATATTTAATCCACCTATAATATAAAACTTGTTGATAGCATGTGTTTTATTTTCTTAAAAAAAACTTTTTAAGAGAGTTAAACTATCTTTTTGGGGTTACACCACATGACATTGTTGTCACTGACCCAATTATGATTATTCTCTCTGTCAGTAAAGCTGATCCATGTGGTCAGCACTGTTTGACTCTCACAGACTTTTTAAAAAAAATTCATTTGTTTTAAAACATTCACAAAAATATTCACAAAAAAGGATAAAACAGGAGTAAAAGTAGAAGTCACTTTTCCTTTCTCAATATTTATTCATATTATATATTTCTTTCTATTTACTCATCATCATTTTCATCAGTTATTTTCCATACCTGCTTATTCCTCATTAGGGTCACATGGTCTGCTGGAGCCTATACCAGCACATTACGGTGAGAGGCAGGGATACACCCCAGATGGTCGCCAGCCAATCGTGGGGCACACACACCATTCACTCACACACTCACACCTACGGGCAATTTAGAGTCTCCAATTAACCTCAGCATGTTTTTGGACTGTGGGAGGAAGCCGGAGTACCCGGTGAAAACCCACGCAGACACAGGGAGAACATGCAAACTCCACACAGAAAGGTCCCAGACCCAGGACCAAGGAGGTCTTGAACCTGCGACCTTCTTGCTGTGAGGCAACAGCGCTAACCCCTGCTCCACCGTGTCACCATATTTATTCATAATATATATTTCTTTCTATTTACTCATATAGCCTTTAAATAATTTCATCAATTTATCTTAAAGCTATTTATTACCCAAATCTCCCCTCTTACATTTCAATTAAATATCTTTTATTCATGTACAACACAATCCTCCTTTTTACACTTCTCATACTAAGTCAGGGATATCATTGTTTACATGATTACTTTTTCATAGTTGGTCTGAATTTTCACAAAATAAATAAAAGTTTCCTTTGATATTACTAATAATGAATGAGATAAAACACCAGTTCCATTATTTTAATATTTATTACCAATCATAATATCCCCAACTCATTGTGAGGAGTGTAAATCTCTGAGTAGTAAAACACATGTTTAAATCTCTTCAATAAACAATGTTTAGTGTTTGCCCAGAATTCTTTAAACATAAATAATCAAGTTCATATTTTCTGTCTTTTTTCCAAACATGTTAAGAATCAGCAATGACTCATTATGCACTTTAAACTAATCCTGTTATCAACAAAATCATGACATTTTAATATTTGTAGTTTTATAATGTTTTAAAACCTGTTGCATCCTGATGTCAGAAGAGAGATATTCTTATATCTGTGTGAGTGTGTGACTGTGTCTGTGACTGACTGTGTGTGTGTTTGTGTGTGTTTAACTGATTCTGTGTGTGTGTGTCTGTGTGTGTGTGTGAGACTGTGTGTGTGTGTGAGACTGTGTGTGTGTGTGTGAGACTGTGTGTGTGTGAGACTGTGTAATCTGTCCTGTAGCATAAAGCAGCCTCAGATTGATTAGGTCCATCATGGTCCCGCCTGTTCTTCCCTGTTCTTGCTCTCCTTCCCGTCCTGAGTCTCATTCTGTTTGACTCCACACATTCAGCAAATCTCCAGGACCAGGATTACTGCTCCTCCTGCAGGGATTTAGGCTTCCTGGCCAACACATGCTCCACAGCTCCATGTGTGTCCAGCCTCCCATCGCTCATCGCTCTCTCTCTTTCGGCAATCATTGGGCTCCGCTGATGAATGCTGGCCGGGGGAGGAAATAAAGAAATGACGACACAGCATGAAGACAAATTGTAGCTTTTGAAAACTTAATCCTATGTCTTTTTTTGTCTGTGAGACGGAGGGATATTGAAGCGATGGCAGAGCCATAAGCACTTTAGCTGTGGCAATAACATTACAAGATTATTGACCAACTGTTGAATGAGAGGAATTCTTTTTTTCTTTTTCTTTTTGAACCTCTGAAGGAAACAAGTTGCAGCTTCTCTGTGTGAGTTCACAGGAATCACACAGTTTCTATCCTCAGATTAAAGTTCTCTGGGAACAGCTCCTTCACGTTTACCGAACGACTCGTATTCCCATTTTAAATGAACACGTTCAAAAAGAACAGCTGTTTGGTGTCTGCGGCCCTGATGCGTTCGAGCGGCGCCGCCACCGGGGACGTCCCCGGTCCTCTGGCTAAAGGAGCCTTCTCCTCGGAGGGGGACGAAGACAAAGAGGAGGGTAAGAGGCGGCAGCAGGCTCCGCCGTCCTGGGTCCGGGACGACTTCTTCTGGATAGGCGGCGTCATGGTGTCCTCCAGCTGGAGGCTGGGCTACCTGGGTAAGAGTCAGACACCAGAGAACAGGCCTGAAGGAGCTTTTTAGATGAAGGAACATTTTAGATGAAAAAACACAATTTCAGACACCGCGATCTTCAAATATACATTTTTTTTGTTTTTTTGTCTGTTTTCCTAATCCAAGTTTTGTTTCGTTAACTATTTTACACATGTATGCTGCTTCCCTGACCTTCCTCTACTTTAAGTTAACCCTCTATTGCATGAAATACTACTTAGACATGGTGAAAAAGGCTTTGAATGTTATTAAATAAAATGGCCTAATATTAGATATATTTCATAAAATATATATAAAAGTATGTAAATCAGTGGGAGTTTTAAGAAGCATTCATTGCTCAAAATGTACGTTTTGTGTTCATGTTGGTTTCTTGTCATTTAAAAGTCCATTTGTAGGTACTTTTTTTCACATTTTTTTAACACAAAATGTCAAATGGTATAACTATCTGGTACCAACTATCTGGAAGCTTTGTCACTGACTCATTTGCATATTGTTGCCATATCGCAACAAATCTATTACAAAAAATATATCAAAATTGAATTAAATGTAAAGAAAAAAAGTAAATATCTAAGTTTTACTATTCTGAATAAAATCATAAAAACATTTGGTTGTGAAACAGTGATGTTCACATGTCAAATGTCCATCAGCAAACAGGATATCCTGGTCATGCGACCTTATAAACTGTATGTTCTTGAAAAATAAAAGCCCCATTTTTACACCTAACTGTAAAAACATAGATTTTATATCACAGCTTTTCAGAAAAATGAAGATAAAGTAATTGTTGCCATATGGCAACACTATGTAATAGAGGCTTAAATTACTTTTTTGCTCTACTTGAATTTAAGACATGAGTAGCTGTTGGCTTTAATTTTCATTTTTTGCATTGCAGTTATTAAAGCTTGATTTGAAGAAAATCATGAATTTTTTCTTATCGTTTAGCCCTCATTGTGTCACTTTATCTATCTTTATCACTTCATCTGACAGCTGCTGTTGTCATGGTGACGTCAGGTCATTGTGCTATAAAGTAGAATCTCCGTCTGTCCTGCTCTGTGTTCGGATTAAATAAGATTCCTTAATTGTCATTTGGCAGCATTCACAGGTCTCTGGAATCCACTTTACACCTGGTGGGTGTGTTGCTGAGGCTGGTGATCAATGTCATGACGTGTAAAATCAAAAAGATAATTAAGATAAACACAGCATTTTAAAGACCAGCTCAGAGCCGTCTGGATATATCTTTGGAGTTGTTGTTGTTGTTGTATTAAGTACAAATCTTAATGTGTTATTTTTGCAGTCAAAAACCTGAACAAATATGGCAGATGTTCATATTTTAAGACAGTCTAAGAGTTGTGTTTTGTTTTGACTTAACCCTCTATCACAGTGTTACCATGTGGGAACAATTTATCTTCATTTTTTTTAAAAGCTCTTATATAAAATCTATGTTTCAGTTAGGTGTGAAAAGGAGGCATCTGTTTGCAGGACATGATTTATGAGGTCACATGACCAGGATATCCTGTTTGCTCATTGACATTTGACATGAGCTTTGTCTCACAACCGAAGGTTGGAAATTTCCACCAAAAAAAAAAATAACTTGAATTTAATTCAATTTTTAATTCAATTCAAAGTTGTTGTTTTCCTTTTTCTAAAATCCCAAAAAGTATTTGTTTCCATATGGCAATAATATGCATATATAGAAAATTCCTAGTGCATACAGCCTAATGCAGCCTAATGCAGTCCCATTGACTTGCATAGCATAAAACTATCCTGAGACTTATGTTTCCAACTTGTTCTCATATTTCCTAAATATATCTATTATTTAGGCCATTTAATAATAAAATATTCAAAACATTGTTTACCATAACATTCATGCAATAGAGAGTAATGATGAATCAGTCGTTAAACTTCATATATTTTCATATCCATGTGGTAAATTTACAGACGGGTACTTCAGACACTTTTCATGTGCTTTGCAACCCTTTGTGCGTGTGTGTGCGTGTGTGTGAGTGAGTGAGAGACATATGGCCTCCAGACAATCCATCTCAGCTTAACCTGGTAGCCTGGTAACAGCAGGTAGAAGCTTGTTTCGCCTGCTTGGCCTATATAGTGTGACGCTGTGATCGCATGGATGAAGATGACTGATTGACAGATTGATCCTCCCACGTCACTGCAGGGACACCTCTTCATCTTACCTGCTCAGCCGCAGCTCACCTGTCGTCTGCTTCCTGCATTAACCTCATTAACAGCAGCTCAGCTGCAGCTGATGACAAATACCAGACTTCCGATGTAGGTCGTTTCATTTAGGGATGACCATGGTTAGGGTTTGAACAAGGTCAATAACACCAATACATAGAAATACCAATACTTATCCACAATCTTATCAATACTTTTCTATCATTTGCTAAACAAGTCATAACTCCATCTCTAATATCTATTTGTTTGCGGGAAAACAAACCAACTAAGACATGTATTCATTCAATTTCTCATTGAAAGTCTGATCCTCGTTTTACAGGGCAGCCCTTGAACACATCATAAGGTAATCTAATGGCACCTCCTGAACCAATTTATCAGTTCACAACAACACAGAGTTCACAGGAAAGGTGGTGTTCTAAAGTACAGATAATACACCCACACCTCAGCATAACTCCCCAGAACACTGCAGGAAGGTGCCACTGCTGTGTCCTGCTTTGCCTTTGCAGGCACCAGCGCAACGTCTGACACCTTGCACTGTTATTGACTGAGGGCTGCAAACACACATACTGACACACTGTGTCCTAGATCCACCACAACAATAAGAACAGTAGAAAATGGAAGAACATTAATACACCACACACATTACATTTACATTTGACATTACATTTGAAATCCTGCCTTTAATTTTAGCTCATAGAGCTGATTTGAACTTGTTTTCATCTATTTTAACATTGGTAAAGATCCAGTGTTCATCCCACAATGAGCGGCGTCTTCTCCGCATGCACACACAGATGAAATCTGATGTTGTAACCATGGCAACCAACACAGACCCCCACTAGTAAACGGTGCAGGTCTGTTTGTGTGTATTGAACTCCGTTTTTTTCTCTGTACAGTGTGTGTGTGTTTCTCTCTGCTCCCTTTCGCCTTCATTTTATTTTTTTCCTCTTTAAAAGTATCATATCTTTGCTCCTTGTACAAGATTTTTGTTCTTTTTGAAGTTAGTGATAAGGAAACATGTAAACATGCTGACCATGAGGTGTGTTACAGATGGAATATGTACATTCAGTTAATTTTTCGCTATGAAACGTAAAGGAACAGATGTGTATAATCCAACTTAGACTGCTGGGCTCAGTGATTAATATTTTGTGAACTCAGCAACTTTCAAAGCTGCTCTCATAGCAGGAGCTGGCTAATGCTACGTTATGATTGGCCAGTCTGTATTCTCTTTATTAAGGCAATAAAAATAATACCAAAGTAGGCTAGGCCTCTGTGAACAAATCAAACATCATTTCTTTGTTCACCAGAAGAATTTCACCGTGATGCATTCAGCAGTTGTTGAGATATTTAACTCTGATTCATCCTTATGGGACCATGAATGTCTGCCCAGATCAATGAAGTGTCTGAGTTTCATAACAAAACCTATTGTAGGTAAGATATTTAAACATGGATTGACTGAAGCCACTGTCGCCATGACAACAGACATGTTTAAATTGTTCACTATAATAAGTAAAAAAATAGTGCAGAAATCCAGGAACTAACCATAGAGTTCAAGTGTGTGTGTGTGTGTGTGTGTGTGTGTGGGGGGGGGGTGCGTGCGGGTGTGTGTGGGGGTGCGTGCGGGTGCGTGCGGGTGTGGGTGTTCTGTGTGTGTGTTTTGTGTGTATGTTTTGTTTACATGTATGTTCTTTTATGTGTGTGCTTTGTGTGTGTTTTGTATTTGTGTGTGTGTATATATATATATATATATATCTGTGTGTATGTGTGTGTGTGTATTCTGTAACCCTCCTGTAAATGTGTAAATGAGCCATCCCACCAAACACCAGAACAATCCATTATCAATGCTTTACATGATCGATTCCCAGTGTACTGTGCAGCAGGATGAAGGGAGATATTATCCATAATCAATTGCCTCTCAATGATTTTATTGCTGGGACTCGTTCACGCTATATAAAAGCAACACAGCTTTGGAGCAGCTCTTCATTGATTTCAAGGGAAATGTTTCCAATCAGCCAACAGCTGGAGAACAGAGGGAAGTGTTCCCGATGCCCAGAGCTTGTAACGGAGCTTGGGCTCTCCAGCCAGAGAAGGAGCAGTAATCCATGAAATGAGCTGCTGTCAGACTGGCTGGAATGAGAGTGTGCAGGCTGTGCAGCCTTTTGGGTCAGAACCTCCTGACGCTGATCTCAGCAGCTCATCCTTCCCCTCCTGTCAAGATTAGCAGCAGCACTCTCCTAACAAACTCCTGCTCTCCCAGCCAACATTTACATCTGCTGCTGCACAAAAAACACCACCCAGAAGGCCCCAGTGTCAACACATCCAACTAAAGTAGGGCTGCTCAGTTATGGAAAAAAATCATTATCACACTGATTTTGGTCAAGATTGAAATCCTGATTATTCAAAGGATTATTTTTTAGTTACACAATGCATTTATTCAGCATGAGTGACTCCGCTTTTATTTGAGATTACATTGCCACATAGATCATTTTACAGCAAATCTTGCAAGTTATGTTGCTATATATATATATATATATATATATATATATATAGCACCTGCGCACTAGCACTTGCGCTACCTCATTAGCGCTCAAGCTACTGCACTTGCACTCACAATACCACACTAGCACTTGCTTATTCACACTACTGTATTAGCATTCACAATACTGCACTAGCACTTGCACACTCATGCTACTGCACTCTCAATACCGTACCAGCACTTGTGCTACTGCTCTCAGAAAACTGCACTAGCGCTCGCACACTCGCTCTCTCTTTCAGAAATTGTGTAATGAAAAATGTCAAATATCATTTCGACTCGATATGATTTTGGAGATCGTTTGACGTGCAAATCGAAATCGTGAATAAAATTCACTTAATTGCACAGCCTTAATCTAAAGTATCTGCAATATGGGCATTGAAAAATTGCAAAATGCCAGGATTCAGGGGATCAGGGCAGGTTAACTGTTAACTGCCGTCACCTTTTCCACATTTTGATTTCACCGCTGCAGCAAGAGGCTCAGTCTAATCAGACAGAAACCAAAGCTCGTTACGAAGTGGAACACTCTTCGGTTGCTGCGGTTGCCTTGAACACTTTAAGTCACGGATGAGGAGTCAGGGAAGGAGGCCACGCTCTGCTCACATTCCCCTGGCAGCCGGCTAAAAGCAGAACGCGTTTGCTCATGTGAATGTAGCTGGCTGTGTGTGTGTGTGTGTGATGGGGGAAACCTCTTGGGTAGTCAACTAAATCTTTGAAATATCTCCCCCACTCTGCTGCTCCTGTAGCAGCAGGGTTCGAGCAGGACCTAAAGTATAAAATATGGACATGCGCATGTTCACTCTGGCTGAACCAGGAAAAAAAAAAGACCAGGATGTGTCGAGCAGTATGTCGTGGATGAAATGCATTTGACCCATTTCTATCCATCGCAAAAAAAATGAAGCCGGGATGATAAAGGCCGTGAAATCAATTAGGCGACAGTCGAGTGGGTTTGGGACTTGTTCACAGTTGGTGCTGAGGCTCCTGGGGGCCGTGATGTTCTCACTGCATCGCATGTAGGGCCGTTAACAGAAAACAGAAAACTGGATCTGACTTCTCTCCTGCACATCCACACCACAGAAGACTACCAAAACTGTTAGAGGCTTTTCTATTGGTCACAGGTGGGATTGCATAGTGTTTCCATATGGCAACAATTACTTTGTCTTGGCTTTTCTATAAAGCCAAGACAAAGTAAAAACCTGTGATATAAAATACATGTTTTTACAGTTGGGCTTAAATAGGGGACCAGGATATCCTGTTTGCTCATGGACATGTGAGCATCATTGTTTCACATCTGAATGTTGTCTTTTAATTTTTGAAATCTTTTGAAAATTTTCACCAAATGAAAGAAAATTAAATCACTATTTGGGGCAAGTAAAATGTATTTATTTATTTTACATTTAACTCAATTTTGGTGTTTCTAATCCTGAGATTATGTTTACAACTTTTTCTGTGTTAACTTCACAACATCTGTACAAAGATGTTGAAGAAACAACAGTTTTGAAGAAATTTACGATTGCTCTCGATCCTAAATATTTCATGAAATATTACCTAGACATGGTGAAAAATGTTTTGAATGATTTATTACTTAAAATGTCCTAAATAATAGATATATTAAAGAAAAACTTATCTAAAAAAATGTTGTGCAATGTCAATGGGACTTAAGTTCTATTCACTAGGAATTTACAATATTTTGCCATATGACAACAGATCTGTTTTAGCATATTTAAAAAAACAATAAAAATGAAATAAATGTAAAACAAATAAACTCTACTTACCTCAGAATGGGAGTTCTGGGGCAAGTGAACATTTTCCAAAATTCTGAATAAAAGACGACCTTCATTCATGAGACAGTGATGCTCTCATATCAAATGTCCATGAGCAAACAGGATATCCTGGTCATGTGACCTCTTAAATTGTATGTCCTTCAAAAATAAAAGCCTCCTTTTCACACCTAACTGTAAAATATAGATTTTATATCACAGCTTTTTAGAAAAATGAAGATAAAGTAATTGTTGCCATATGGCAGCACTATGCAATAGATGGTTAAGAAAATAAGAAAACTGATCCTTAGGAGTCCACGTTTTGGAATTTTGGAAATCGTCCCAGTAACGGCAAAACAGCGTAAAATAAAAGCAACGGGATGTTCCAAATGGAGCCGAGAGCACTGAAGCACACAGGGACGCTGCAGAGAAGATCGCAGCAGATAAACAACACACTGATGTCTCAGTGTTTGGTCGTTTTGTTTCTAGTTCACTGGAGAAAATCCTTAAAATAGGGTTTGCCGTCCAAAAACCCTTCACTTCCACTTGAACCACTTCATCAGTTTTCTCAGCATCTGCTGCCCTCACACTCTCACTCCTGCTCTCCATCAAATACAAATCATTATTTACAGCCTTGTCAATATCTTGACTATATTTTCTCTTCATTTTACAACTCATGGTGGTTAAAAAAAAAGTGACTTTTCATGGAAAACACAGAATTGTCTGGTTGACCCCAAACTTGTGTGAGAGTGTGCGTCAGAGTGCGCATGCATGTGGTCTGCTCTTTCTATTTCTGATGGGAGAGGAGGGGTAGAAGGTCAAAGTTCAAAGGTCTCAGCAGCAGTATCTTTGCTGTATCAAGAGTCTGCAACTTGCTTTGCATTAACAGCTCATTCACTGCATCAGTTTACACGTAACCATGGATACAGCAGCAGCCTACTGCAGCCACTGCTGCTGTTCTGTGGTCCTCTCTGATTCTGTTGGTACTAGGCTTGTCCCGATCCAATATTGGCATCGGATCGGGCACCGATATTGGCAAAAATATGCGTATCGGTATCGGCGTGGCGGCATGGGAAAAAATCCGATCCGTTAAAAAAAGTCCGGGTTTTCCAGCGCACCTATTCAGATAATCCATTCCAGTTTTTTTGCTGTGGTTTCGCTAAAATCCGGTCCGCATTTTCCAGCACACCAGCATTAGCGTCTCCCCACATTTGTTTAGCTCGGCTCGCCTTGCGTTGCATAGCAACCAGAGACGTGCTCAGACTTGTCGCTCCATGGCAAATGGTACAGACACCGAAACAGCGTAGATTACACTGAAACGAGCCACTGGAATTGTTCCAGCACTCGGATAATGTAACTAATGTGACTTTAGTACATCGTTTTCTTTAACATGGGATGTTGACTTCTTTTCCTTTTTTAACGGAACGCATCTCCACAAATCTGCAGAAATGTGAGCGTGACTCCGGTGATGAGACTCGACTGTGTGTCACCTGATGCAGGAATAACGACGCACCAAAAAAATAAATAAAAAGTGTTAAACCAGCATGTCTAAACAGAGAGAAGATGTATAACAGGATGTTGAATATCCATTCAATGTGACAAATAAAACGTTTATTTAGACTCTTTATTCTGTCGGAAAATCCCACTTTATTAAAAACACTCCAGACCGCCATTATATTTTTTAGCTTGCGCACCCCCGAGTGCTCGGACTGTAGTCAGGGCAAACAGTTGAAGGCAGTGTGTAGATAGAGATGGAGCAAAAAGTGTGGAGGAGATTGGGCAGTAGAGGGCATTTTTGTTTTTAAATAGTTAACAATATTATTTGCACTGGTTTTGAACTTGGTTCTATTTCGGTATCGGCCACCGGTATCGGCTCGGAAGGGAAATACAATATCGGTATCGGATCGGAAGTGCAAAAAGCTGGATAGGGACATCCCTAGTTGGTACAACACAATCATGTTGTACTAACGAGTTATTTCATCATGTCACTCAAAACTGTTCTGCTGCTCTCAGGCCTGTTTTCTCTGATCACTGATAACAGAATACAGAAGTGTGAGGTGCATAATTGGATGGAAATAGAAATAATGAGTGAATTAAAGGCACGTTTATTTGTATAGCACGTTTCAACAACAAGGCAATTCAAAGTGCTTTACATAAAACATTGAAAGCATCAAGATACGATTTAAAAATAGTGGGTTAACAGTGGAAGATTCACAAATATAAAATAAAATAAGAACAATGAGAAATTAAAACTTATTTAAAATTAAATAAAATCAACTGTTACAACTGTTTTTAAATTCTGTTTTAGTTAGAAATGAGTTGATGTGAATCCCTATGTAATGCTTTGTTGATTCACAGTTGACCATGTATGACTAATAGACTGAGCTTATCAATTATAAACTGTTGAGCTTATCTTTTTAATGCTGGTATGTTGAGATCAGGAGTTAAAGGTACAGTGCATAGTTTTATGGCAGCACCTAGTGGTCGTGTTGCAGATTGCAACTAACTATGGAGAAACCTACGATGGCTGCGTAAAAATTTGAAAAATGCCTCAATGTAAGGTTATAAAAACACTCTAAATTCCATTTCTGCATCCAAATATCAGCTGTGTAGTCCCCTAACACAAAGCAGCAGTGATGGATTACTGTAATTGATCATTGACTTGGCTGCAGTCTCGCCCCCCTTGGCATTGTTAATGTAGTCTAATCCCAGTCCCCTAACCTATTGCTATTGAGTTCCTGCTGAGGACCATATCAGCAAATCCTCAACTCCACAGCAGTGCTGCCACTGAGTGTTAGACCAACGATACACAAACACAAGACTGATTACATTGTGTGTAGCTTCCAGCGAGCAGCGGATCTTCAAAACACGAGCGAGTCCTAATCTTTGTAGAGTTCAGTCCCTCCTAATACATTTCGTAAATCAAAGTACTACAGCAAACTGATAAATGAGCCTGAGGGAAGATGATACACTGAATATGAACATCTGAAATATGTGATGATAGATTAGACTCTTATCTGTTTGTATGTTGTTTATTTTCAAAAACATCAGGATGCAGTCAACACTGTGATGTGATGGTTCCGTATGAATGTATATTATGCTGAATACTCTACT
>CM060480.1:28156823-28189323 GCA_030544235.1 Lepturacanthus savala
GCTGCGGCTCCTCATTTCCACGGTTCACATTGATGAAAACCAGCTGTGCTGTATTTTATGTGACAGGCAGAGCTCATTTGAATGCTACCTGAGAAACATATTTCTATCCCGAATCTCCCAATGTCATTGTCAGCTAAACCTCCGATGATGGATTTTTTTTTACTGAGCAAAAAGAACATTAATTATCCTCAGAGTAGAATCTAAAACTGTGTCTTCACATCCTGCTGATACTTTCATTACCTTGTCAGCTATTATACTCTCAAAGGGTTTAGAGCCCAGGGCCTGTTCCCTCCAATGAGAGGAGAGAGAGAGACTGAGAAACTGAGAGATTGTGTAAGACTGAGATAGATGAACAGAGAGAGAGACTGAAATTGTGTGACATTTATTTAGTCAGATTGTTCTTTTAGAGTTGATGCTTCATTCATGTTTAAAGGTGAGTAGCGGTTGTAATGATTCATTTTAACAATGATTCTATTAACAATTTGTGGGCACAGATTCTGATTTAAGGACGACATTGGTTTGTCAAAATTGATTCAGGAACTTTTTAGCCCAAAATTAAATCAGTGGGACTGTGCAACATTTTTTTCCCCTTTTTTCACCAGTGTATGTTTTTTTTTTTTTATCATTGACGTAAATACACCACCACCGTGTCTCTCCCATGAATGTATTACAGACTTGGATAGGGTACCCCATGTCTGCGTGGGTTCTCTCCCGACGTCCAAAAACAAGGTTAATTGGAGACTCTAAATTGTCCATAGGTGTGATTGTGAGTGAAGGGTGTGTGATCTGCAATAGGCTGGTGACCATCTGGGGTGTATCCCCGCCTCTCTCCTGCAATGTGCTGGGATTGGCTCCAGCAGACCCCTGCGACCCTAATGGGCATAGAAGATGAATGAATGAATGACTGAATATCTAATATCTATATAGTGTACTTATTTTTAATTAGTTTAATAGCTTAAACGAGGAAATCAATTTCAATCAGAAATAATGTAAAAGATGGTGATTAGTTTTGAAATTTACATTTAAGGATGTGAAATTTACCTTAAAGGACACAAAGATTAATACATTTTTTTGATTCAAAATAAGTAATAATAAATTTTCCGCTCCTGCATGTATTGTTGTCAGCACCTTGTCATGTCATAGACACGCAGAGTGAATCGAGAAGTGATTAACGCCTTTATCTTTAAAAGTAATTAGAAAAAACACATCCATATAAAATCTGCCGTGCTTAAATACGTCATGTCCCATTAAATCAATGTTAGATAGGTATATGATGTCTGGAAAGGCCAACTCACCAAGCACAGATCGATATAGTTGGATCGCAGAATTATAAATCAATATATTGATGTCGTAGATGAATCATTACCAACCTATAAGTGACCCAGTGGATTTTAAAAAGTGGAGATGTAATTTTGGACGTTTATTTCCACTGCAGCATGTGAGCGGCACTTTCCACCTTGTTTGACAATAAAAGCAGGAAGAAGAAGGCAGACTTCTCAGCACCAGCTGCCATGTTTCTGTGCGTCTGGGGGCTCCTTCCTGCTGCTCAGCCTCTGTAGCCCTGTGTCTTAATAAGCTTCTTAGGTCCACTTAATTATTCATCAGTTTTAATCTGTCCAAACACTGTCTCACACACATGCCACTAAATGAAAAAGACACACACTTCATTGGCAAATTGGAATAAAAGGAGCGTAAAAGGAGCGTGGACATCATGGAGTTTATCCAGTACCTTAAACCTTTTTTTGGCTGGATGAGCCCAGCATGAACAGTTCTGAGAAATAAAGGTGCAATCATTCACCACTCACTTTCACACTGTAGAGTGGAGCCATGGCTTCATCTAACAGTAAAAAAATGAACAATACGATAAGATAATTTGTTTTGCATCCATGGCAATACAAATCACCAGGCAATGTCAGTTAACACAAAAGATGCTGTGATTTTAATTAAAATGTGGACTTGATAATGTGTCCTCTGATTGTGTGGAGTCTATTAACGTTACACCCATCAGCTCTTCTGTTGGCAGCGTGTTTGGTCATGTGACATCCTGGTACGTAGACGCCAGAAACCAATATGGACACAATGAAGCAGAATTGTGTATTTGTTGTATTTGTATTTAAAATATTTTTCAGATGTTATGTTAGGAACCTGTTGTAAAACAGTCTAAGAACTGAGATACGCTACTCCTCTGTTTCATGATGATTTCTCCTTAAATTAAACTTAAACCTAAACTTGACTGACTGTTGGTACTTTGAATTCAGGCACAATGACGTTAAACAGAACAACTCGGTGTGAAAAACTAGTAAACCTTGAAGTTGCTACATCCTGCAGCAACACACCAATCTCTATGGACACCTATGGCAGCACAGAGAGAAATGTGTGTCTAAAATGTAACCAAAAAATATTTTTCATGACTTTATTGAGAATTAACAAAAAAAGCAAAAATGCTTGTGGAAAAAGTATGTGAACCCTTGAGTTTAATGAATGTGTTTAGGGGTGCAGACTACAGCTGGATTGATGTATAAAAGATCCTCAAATTGACAAATTTATATAGTAAATCATGGAATTCCAAAAAGTTCACATAAGGTGATATCAGGTAAAATGGGCCATTTAAGGTTTGGGGTCCCAGCTCCCAGAAATTAGAGCCAATGACTACAAAGGAGTTCACTGTTGACATAACTGTGCTTGACAAGTAACAGGTGATTTAATTATTTTATGGTTTCTATGGTGGTGAGACAATACTACTAATCCAATTTTACCTGATGAGTTGACCCATTTTAACTGAAACCACTCATGCAAAAAAGTGGCACAATGGATATTTCAAGCTTTATAGGACCTAAATAATTTTACTTCAAATCTAGACTGAAACTGAAATGTGCATGGTAAGTAGCCTGGCATACCAAATATGATAAATCCATGAATCCAAAAACAAACATGCACATAAAAATCTCTACATGATATCTGTTTTGATGGCATACATCAGAAATAATGCTGTTGGCTTGATATATTAACATATTATTTGTAAAAGTGATGTTTATCTTGGTGACCCAGTTTACCTTAATCCCCTAAACCAGTGATTTTTCAACCTATGGGCCACAGTCGTCTGGTGGGCCGCGGAGGTATTGCTGGTGCAATGTCGGGATAACAGCTCGGTCGTTATTGTAACTACGCCGTCGATGTGATGCAGACCTTGTACATTCTAAGTTCTGTGGAGAGGGAACGTGTTGGTCTGATGAATCAATGCTTCCTCTTCACAGTGGAAACCGAACACCAGGCAAAAATACAAAAGAAAGTCCGGCACAAAACATAAAAACAGGCAAAAACACATAAATAACACATATTCTGAACTGTATGTAACAGGCTTTTTTTTTCTTTTGCCTTTTTTTTTCTTTCGTTCTCGAACCGGGATGCAGCATGTGTATCGGAGCGTATCGATATCAAAGAGAAAATGCTTTTATTGCAAATGTTGAAGAGCAGGTGAGAGGAAAAAAAAACAGACAAAACACACATTTCCCCTTATTTAACAAAAAGTCTGGACATTTTTCTTCTTTCGCCTGTTTTTCTTTCAGTTTTGTACTGGACTTTTTTGGTCTTTTACCAGACTTTCGAAGTCTGGTCCGAAGACTTCTATAGACAACCAGGATGTAGCGTGTGTTTGTAGCTCATTCATAGCAAAGAAAAAATTATTTAATTACAAATCTTGAAGTAGAAGTGACAGAGAAGACGTTTACTGAGGCGACTGTAGATCACCATGGCTGAACTGACCAATCACAGCCCTGGTGAAGCTGAACTGACCAATCACAGCCCTGGTGGAGCTGAACTGACCAATCACAGCCCTGGTGGAGCTGAACTGACCAATCACAGCCCTGGTGGAGCTGAACTGACCAATCGCAGCCCTGTTGAAGCTGAACTGACCAATCACAGCCCTGATGGAGCTGAACTGACCAATCACAGCCCTTGCGGTCAGCATCTACGCAACGCGTAGTCAGGATTTTTTGGAGGTGATGTCAGTTTACAGCGTAGGGGTCTATGTTGACATCGTAGCTACGTACAAGTATAAACTAGGTTTTAGGGGTGTGATGAGATCTCGCGAGATGTGATTTGACGAGATTTGCTCGTTGCATTAAAATTCTGTCTCGCAAGATTTATCCAGCAAGCAGCCAGAATGATGGAAAGCACAGGTATTACTATTGACGACGCCCCCGCCGCTTTTAAATCGTTTGTTTGGCAGCATTTTGGGTTCCCGGCAGAAATGATAAATGGTAAGAGAGTGACTGATAAGACACGGACAATATGCAGACACTGTATGCAAACAATGCTGTACAGCGCGGCGAATACGAGCACAATGCAGAGACATTTACAGCACTACCACAGCTCAGTACTCACATCAACAACTGCGCCTGCTGACAGAGAAGAACTTTTTGTTTTGCACATATTGTTTGCACTTGAAAAAAGGACAAATGTCTAATTTTGTTTCTATGTATTTTATCTTTTATAAAATTTTATTTTAGTTTCAATTTGTAGAGGAAGAAGTTCATTAAAAGGAAGAAGTTCATTAAAAGTTAACACTTACAGAGTTATAAAATCCATGTGCAACTCAGTTAAATAAAAGTATGTTGTCCAGGCATTCATATAATTTGTAATTTAGTTCTTATAATTTCGTCCCAATCTCGTGAACCCAATCTCGTGTCTTGTCTCGTCTCGTGAGCGGAGTGTCTCGTCACACCCCTACTAGGTTCTATGCGTTGCATCAAAGTTTTCACATTAAAATGATAAAAATGGTACGTTATGATTTCCCTGTGAATAAGTTGACGTTAGTATGGAAGCTCAGAGCCGCCAATCCCTAATATATTTTTGGCTCAGTATCATGTACTTACGTGATATGTATCATGTGATATATATCATAACATGATTCTTATCACATTATTTCATGATGTGGTATTTTCACATTATAATGTGAAATTATAAAAGTGATAAGTAATATTGTTGAATAATTTGTGAGCTTCCTGCATATTCCATAATTAGTCTGAGGCCTAAATGTTGAATTTTCACAGCAAATTGATAAAAATGCCCTGTTGTGATTTTCCTGCCTTTTTATATTAATTCAAATCAGTCCTAAATGTTACATTTTTTTTTTTTTTTACATTAAAATAGCAAAGTGGTCTAAAAATGCATTCATTTGCTTCTTATTGTTTATTGGGTCAGAGGTGGGCCACAAACATTTAGGAGATTTCCAAGTGGTCCCTGGGCTGTAAAAGGTTGGGAACCCCTGCCCTAAGCTAAAATGGGCCACATGGTTTCAGCTAAAATGGGCCTAACCCTCTGTCACTCACAAAGTCATGTGTATATGACATTTGGTTCAACTACAACATGAACAGTATGTTGATTGTCATGTGAAATTAGTGCAACTCAAAGTAGACAAAGTAGTACTTTTACTGTGTTGGTGTAACTTAGCTTGTTCTATATGACTGGGTGCTAGCTGTATGTAGTGCTAAGTTATCTGGTTCTAAGCAATTGTATTTTAACATTAAAAGTGATGATGAATTAATTTTGTGTTGGAATTTCCATTTGTCATTTACCTGGCGCATTTCACCTGAAACCGCTAATGCAAAAAAAATTGGCACAGCAGATGTTTGAAGATATATAGGGCCTAAATAATTATATTTCATCACATAATTTTAATACAAAATGACCATAAAGTGTCTCAATTTACCTGGTATCACCCTACTGTTTCTTGCTGCTGTTGATTCGTTTATTTAATTTGTTTATATTAATTTTATTGAAATCACAATTATTGTCCACTATAATCAGAATCACACATTTTCACTAAATGGTGCAACACCACCCTGTGTGTGTCTGTTCCACTCGCTGGTACCTAACAGGTGTCAGTCACAGTGTTTTAACTGGCACTTGGTCCTTAGAGGCCAATCACACAACTCCAATGACTGATGCAGAAATGTTGACTTATAGAACCAAATCCAGATGAAAACTAAGTGTCAACTGACCAAAACAATCACCCGGCACAGTTGGTCAGAGAAACAACTTGGTAAAAGTACAACTCAAATACAGCTGATACTTCTGACTAGTCACAACACAGAGGCAAAGTCATGCTGAACATCTGGCTTTGATTGACAGGTCCAAGTCATTGCTGAAGTTCCTATGTAATGTGTGACGAGGCCTGGGCAATAAAACAATATCAACAAACAGTATATTTTCAATGTCCACATCATCAATACAATAAGAAAATAGTTCAATATAATGAATACTTTCACTCAAGATTTGCGTAAGAAAAAAACCCAATACTGCTCCTCTTTTGCATAAATATCATATTTCCCTTGATATTGGCTCAATCATTGAATCAAACAGCCAAGACCAACTTTTTCTCCTGGTCAATATTAAAAATTGATTAAATAAAAATGACCATGAATCATTGTTTTCCACTGATATTATTATAATATTCCCAAAATATTAAAAAGAAAATCATCAATAATAATTGATATTGATCAATATTTTTAGATAGGATTCAGACAACTGAAACAAAATGTTTGACATTTTGAATAGGGCATTCTTTCATAAAGAGATCCAATCAAATAAATAAAGGTAATAAGATGAAATAAATTCTAATGAATGAGGCAGCACAAACTGGTCCCAGCAGCAGTAAGTTATGGCTGTACAACAAGACAATGGAGGAAACAGACAGAGCTGGTGTTGGTTTTATGATTCTGTCTATTTGCCTCTATTGTTGTTGTTGGCCCAGACTGACCAACGACAGCCAAGAGAAACCAGGATTTAGATGTAGCCTTTATTTCTTATCCAGGAGATGTGGATGTGTAGCAGTAAATAAACGTGACAAGAACAGAATCTGAAATAGAAACATGAATAAATACAGCAGGAGATGTGTTTATATTCCCCTCAGGATGACACATTATAACGCCACTGAATCCTCTGACTATATCTGGCTCCAGTTCATGGTTTTAATTTGTTCTTCATGACAGTAAACGACTTTCCCATCAGCCTCAGCTGCACTTTGTTTTTAATGGTGCTCTCTTTTGCCATTTTCACAGTTTAATATTAAAATTGTCATGGTCTATTTATAAAAAAAAAAAAAAAAAAGAAAGGAAAAAAAAGTTAACTTTTATGGCCCGAAAGCGACTAAAAGGACCTGCAGCAGCAATTCAGTCTGCCTCCAGACCCCAAAGTGTTAAGGGTCGGTAACCATGGTAACCAAACTACAGGCTACATGCTACAGCTATGTGGTGCGATGTGAAACTGTCCAGGTGAAACTTGCACTCTAAAATTATTATTCCATACATGGGAGTAAGAGAAATATTAAGTAATGATAAAATTAACAGGTCAGTATGCAAATGTAAGCTTCTTGGGCTTGAGTTAGTCAAGTTTTGCTATTGACAATATATATAATTTTTCTAGTCTGGACACCAGAACACCAGACCTCATCTCAATGTAGATCGAGAAGAGACCTGGGAACCGTCTGTTCCACGTTCCAAGGCTACAATAAAAGGTAAATTCCTGTCTGCCACCATGTTGGATCCACAGTTATCAACAAAGTTGCTTCTGTGTTCTTGCCGCAGCTTCCCCTGATCTGTGATTGGCTCCTTAGATGAGGGGAAAATTGGGTCCTTGGTGTCCAGACTGAATTGCAGAGTGGAGTGAATTTGCTTGCAAGGAAGGATGGGTATACCCAGGCTATCATTGTTCAGAAAATAATAGACAAATATTTGCATGAAAGAGGATATTTGTCCACTCCACTATTAATAAGAGAAAGATAATAATTAAGCTAAAGAACTGAATTTAAAAGAGTAATTATTTGCGATTAGGGTTGCAAAGAGGTGGACATTTTCTGGAAAATGTCCGATAAATTTCAATAAACTTTCCATGGGAGGATAAGCTGGGGAATTTTGCAAATATTCAGCATTCAACTATTTGTGATTAACTACGAAAAAATATTCAAACAATTGACAGCACTAATTATTATTGTTTCCTCTTGGATAGCCTCAGTGGAGATGTTCAGTGGTGCCCTGAAGGCAGCATGGATGTACTACTGTGGAGGCAGTTTGCTCATTACACAGCAAGTGTAATGAGCAGTGTCTTCCAGTAAAATCTCATTACCGCTTCAATAAACGCTGTATCTCAATAAACCCAGCTCTCTGGGCTCTGCTCATCAAGTTGTTTTAATCCTTGGAATGATGAGCTGGAGCTCAGATCCTGATGGTTTCCTCATTAAACTATCACCATGCCCACAACAATTAATTCGCTGTCTTGCCAGTGGTGGAAATGGGAAACCACTGGCGACTGTTGAGGAACAGATTGGAGTGTTTCTCTTAAGATGTGTGTGTGATACACACTGTAAGGGATCTCTATAAAGAAGGAACATTTGTCATTTCACAAACCTGTTCAACAATACCAGTTGGGGGGGAAAGGGTGATTTCTGGAAATATTTTTCTTGGACACTTTGTATCAAAATAGGTCTAACAAATAGTAGTTCATGTTGGAAGTGTGCAAAAGAAATGTGAACTTTTCTGCATCTTTTATGAGAACGCCCCATGGTTGAGCCATTTTGGCACAGTGTGCTTAAATATGTGGAAGCATGCGATGCCTACCAGTATCCTTGTGGTTTTCTTTTGGGAGATAAAAGAGAAACTGCAACCCTAGCAAAAAATGCGTATTCAATTTTGATGGTGGGGATAACTTCAGCCACCAGAATCATATTAAGGCACTGGAAATCACCCACATGTCCAACACTTTAAGAGTGGAAAATTTTAATGAGTCAGACCACATCTTAGAGGTTATGTTAGCGAGAATAAGGGATAAAGGTCCTGTGGAACTGGGGATTTGGGATTATTTCATGGAACATTTTACCCCCAACTAGAACCATGTAGGTGAAGCTTGATTTAAGAGATATTTTTCTACATCATTTTGTATTATTACTACTGTAATATTGGTATTTGTACTATATATTTCATATTTTATTTTATTTTACTTATTTTATGTGGTTAAAATCATTTTGGCAGGGACTCCCTAGGCCTTAACAAATACGTGATTTTGTTGCTGGCTCTCTCTCTATTTTTTATATGTACCACTATGAGCTTTTACAGTTTTTCTCAATCACTTTGGTACATTTTTCGAATCATTCTTGCAATTTGCAGAAGATCAAGTGCATTTCTCAAAACAGTTTGAACAAATAGCAAAACACTGTGGATCACCTGCAAAAGCCAGTCTCTTGCTCAACATCCTTAGTCCATCCCTCAAAAGCAAGTTTTTGTGTCAATATACTTGTCAGTGCCATCAGAATGTTTAATCATTGTGTCATTGTGTACGGATAAGACAGTCAAATTCATTAGTCATGTTGGCAATTGAATAGTGCACTTTGAAGGGAATGTTGATGTAAAATGTGGTTTAGGTGTGATGACAAGTGTTGTACATTTGACCTCATATAATGTATATGTGTAAGACTGATTGGAAAAGACAAGATTCACATTTACAGAATGACTTATTTATCGGCAAACATTGACATTGCAGTGCGTAAAGAAAAAAGAAAGAAAAAAAGACAGCACTGCACATAACAAAGGTGAAATACAATACGTAAGTAAACATAGGTCCTCCCGTGCAAGGCAGCGTGGATAGTATCTTCTTGCATGCCTAATCCATGCTCTGCAGGAATCTGCAGTAATGTCTTGGCATGTTGCATCCATTGCAGCCAGAAGGGTCACTTGTGTGTGTGGCTCTCGGTCATACACCTTTCACCTCCAGGCTGAGAAAAATTCCTCAATGGGGTTGAGGAATGGGGAGTATGGTGGTAAGAACTCCATCACCATTCTGTTATGGTTTGCGTACCACTGCCTTACTAGGTTTGACTTGTGGAAGCTTACATTGTCCCATATTATGGCATATTTGGGCTGGGCCATATTCTCGGCTGGGCCACCTAGGATATGATCCCTGTACAAAGCGTCTAGGAATGCTATTAGACGTTCAGAGTTGTATGGACCCATCAGTGGAATGTGTGTCAGCACACCATTATCTGATATTGCGGCACACATAGTTATGTTGCCACCCCTTTGGCCTGGCACATCAATGGTGGCTCGGTGTCCAATAAGGTTTTGACCCCGTCTTCTGCGCTTTGTCAGATTGAAGCCAGCCTCGTCCATGTAAATGAAGTGACAGGGTCACTAGCTTCCAGTTCCATCATGCGCTAAATACAGAAGACAAAATGTTATTTTTGGAATTACTGCATTACATGCATTTGCAAAAGAAAATATATTGCATCTTCTTTTCTACAGCCATAGCATATGTGCAAATGCCACACTTACAGTAGTGTAGTGTACATCTTTACATTACATTGCATTTGGCAGACACCTTTTACTATAAACCCAAAGTGACTTACAAACGAGGACATATTTATATATGGTTTTGGAATAAAAGTTGTACCTGGACAAAGTGGTAGCGCAGCTCCTTCACCCTCTCACCATTTCTTTCAAATGGGACAGTGTATAGCTGTTTCATGGACATGTGTTGTTTTTTTAGCACTCTATCAATGGTAGAGATACTGACTGTTTGGATGTTTGCAAATGTGTCGTTGTCCTGCAAAATAGTAGTCTGTATCTCTCTTAGAGTAATGGCGTTGTTCCACAACCGTGTTGCAGATAGCCATCTCCTGCTGTGGTGTGAAAATCCGCCCTCTACCACCGCTGTGTACTTGTCTTGCAAACCTATGTGGGGAAATAGAAATGGAAACCAACACAAATTTGAGGAAGACACAATGGCGTTGTATAGAGCATCAGATGAATAGACTACTGTAATTTTGTATGGGTCATTACTGTATTGACATGTAAATACAGTAAACTCCATGTAATTCAGCACATACTGTTAGATTACACACCTGTTCTCTCTGCAGAAAGTTTGAATAAGACACAGTTGTTCTGCCAACATTTGGCTGCATCCTTCTCCCCACTTCAGCCATAGTCAGCCCATGATTCAAAACATGGTCTACAAGTGTTGCTCTGATTTCATCAGGAACACGCATGTGTCCGCCTCTTCTGCCTCTTCCTCTTCCTACTCCTCCACCATGCAGCCTCAGCCCTCTTCCTCTCCTTCTTCTTGGCTCTTGTCCTTCCATTGTCAGACATTGTAACTTTCTATTGTGCTCTGGTTACCTATATACTCCCCAGTAGATTGTTCATGAGATGCTCCCTTGAGCTCATTCAGAAAACTGTTGATCATTGGTTGATCAACTCTTTTCATTAGAGAAAGTCTAGATTCACCTGGGAGGAATTTACCAATTTAGATCATATTTACAGACAAATGTCTTATGGAAATGTATATATGCTTGACATGTTATGATGGCTTGGTAAATCATTTTGCATGTGAAGACTTATATGATGAACTATAGCCTAAATGTTTTGGGGAAAGAGACTATTTGATAGATTCCTATAACAAAGCATTTTGATTAGCATGACAAAAGCAATTGATAATGTACGAAAAAACTGAGAATTGTACACAATCATTTGCAGGAATGGACAAAAGTATTTGCAATTTGTTCAATGCAATGAGAAACTGCCTTTTTCATCTGCACAAATGGCATGATGATGTTACAATTGAACAAGAACCTTTGAGAATTTCAATTCTGATGTGAGAAATGTACCAAACCAACTGAGAAAAACTGTAATCTCGTCTTCTATACCTGCTTATTCCTCATTAGGGTCACATGGTCTGCTGGAGCCACTCCCAGCGCATTACGGTGAGAGGCAGGGACACACCCCAGATGGTCGCTAGCCAATCATGGGGCACACACACCATTCACTCACACCTACAGGCAATTTAGAGTCGCCAATTACCCTCAGCATGTTTTTGGACTGTGGGAGGAAGCTGGAGTACCTGGTGAAAACCCACACAGACACGGGGAGAACATGCAAACTCCACACAGAAAGGTCCCAGACCCAGGACCAAGGAGGTCTTGAACCTGCGACCTTCTTGCTGTGAGACAACAGCGCTAACCCCTGTGCCACCATGTCGCCCCCTGTGTTTGTTAAATATAAATTTTATTACAAAAAAGAGATGTGTGTGTGTTTCCTCTCATCCTCTTTACAGCAGTACTGACTCTCCGGTTGTTTTTCTCCAACAGTCTCCATCGACTCCATCCGGGAGGTGTGCGAGGGGAAGCAGTCCGAGATCTTCCAGCGCTACTCAGAGGGTAGCTTCGACCCCAACTGCTGCTTCAGCCTGTACTACGGAGAGCACATGGAGTCCCTGGACCTGGTGTCCGGCACCGGTGAGGAGGCTCGGACCTGGATCACAGGCCTTAAATACCTTATGGCCGGCATCAGCGACGAGGACAGCCTGGCCAAGAGGCAGCGTACCCGAGATCAATATCCTTCACTTATACAGTTGGGGGGAGGGGGCGGGGGTGATGTGAAAGGTTTTAGTTTCATTTGAAAGGTTGACAGGGAGCAACAATATGAAATCTTAATGCCTAACGTTCCTTAACCAGCCTGGACCTCACGTGGCTGAAGCAGACCTTCGCTGAGGCCGATAAGAATGGAGACGGCAGCTTAAGCATCAGTGAGGTCCTGCAGCTGCTCCACAAACTCAACGTGAACCTGCCGCGGCAGAAGGTCAAGCAGATGTTCAAGGTACAGACGCCACAGTTCAGACTTTGAATTACCAGTCTTGTCTTGGGCAAGTTACAAACTATAACACATTATTTATTACTTGTTACAATATAATTTTATTTAAAATGAAAGGGATGACACTACTACTGCATTATCTTTAAGTTGAATTTGGTGATCTAAATGTAACTCACCTTTGTCTTTATTGACGCTCGTCACAACAGGGTTCTTGCAAGTTTTCAAGTACATGGGTATTAGCAACAAAAAGTACTAACTGTCACTCACTGAAATATTATTACATATGAAGATATTAGATTATTAATACTGATGCATCAGTGGGTGAGAAGCAAGATACTGTTCCCAACCTATGGGTTGATCCCCTCCAAAGGGCCAGCAGATAAATGTGAGTGGTCAAGAGATGACTAATGGGAGAAGAAAGAAGAACAAACAGTTCTGATTCACTTATCTAATGTTTTTTTCTCAGATTTTTTTTTATTTTTTGGTGAAATATTGGATCATTGGAACATTTATTAGAAGTTTAAAGGGACAAAACTATTTGTTGTAGCTGTTGACAATCATAGACATGTAAAATATGAGGCAACTACACTTTGCTGTTTGTAAAATGACAAAGACTGAAAGATTGAAACCACTGGTTTCATCTTTAACTATGTGTTGGATTTTGAAGCTTCTTATATAACCATAGAGTCAAATCTACATCTAAAAGAACTAAAGCTGCAGATAAATGTAGTGGAGGGAAGAAGAAAGTAGCAGCACATGGAAATACTTAAGTAAATTACAAGTACCTCAAAATTGTACTTCAGTACAGTACTTGTTGTTTTCCACCACTGTTTTCCTCATAGTGTTAATTTTTAAATGTTTAGTTAAGTTTTAGTCACTGACATGAAAAACACATTTAGAACAGTCACATTTGAGTCTGTTTGTTTTAGTTACACTTCAGTCATGGAGTAATGGTTATAATCAGAATGAACAAAGCTGCATTATGTCACGCTGTGGCAGCCAATCAGATAACAGCCTGATCAGACTCATCGGAGCATAACAATCCGGCAAAGAGGGAGGAGGAGCAGCGGGTCGAGCGAGATTGAATGGAGAGAGAGGCGTGTTAGTGATGATGCTGGTGAACGACAGAAATAAAACTTCTTCGGCTTGACTCGCAGCCGGTAGCAAAAATACGTCCACACCACCGCACAACCCTGCAGGAAGTGTGTGTGTCTGTGTGTGTGTGTTTCTATGTCTGTGTCTGTGTTTATGTTTGTGTGTCCGTGTTTATGTGTGTGTGTCTGTGTCATGCAGCCTGACTGTCTCCTCAGCAGCAGATTAGCACGCGGAGTGCTAAGCGTGTTGTTTTAGCCTTCCTGCTATCACTAAGCCCAGCGGCCTGTTGACACTCACCCAGATGGTGCTGCTGGGACACAGATGGCCTCTAAAGTAATGCAGGGTAAACACACAAGGGGGTGTGTGTGTGTGTGTGTGTGTGTGTGTGTGTGTGTGTGTGTGTGTGTGTGTGTGTGTGTGTGTGTGTGTGTGTGTGTGTGTGTGTGTGTGTGTGTGTGTGTGTGTGTGTGTGTGTGTGTGTGTGTGTGTGGTCTTCTAGTTTCTTGGCTTAGCCTTCTTATAGAACAGGGATCTGTCGCTATGACCTCTTTCTAGCTTGGAGATAATAACTTTTTCTTTGGTTTTTACCAGGACTGTGTTATGTATATGTGCAGTGTTGCACCAGCCTGGATTAATCAGAATTAAATAAAAATTAGAGGATACATAGAAAAAGTTTTTCAAACTTTTTCCTTATTTCAGCTTTTTTTCTTGTGTATTTTTGTGTAAAAGATACTCCTCATATTAAAAAGAATAAGTCTTTCTAGAGCTGCAAGTGATGTTAGTTAAATTTAAGTTATATATTTATCCGTAGCTCTTTATCCTCACCTTTCCTTTGAGACGCAGGCTCATAATAACAAAGTGAAGATAAAAGCCGGGCAGAAAGATCAAGCCAAGTGCTGTTAGTGATTCATCTCCAACCTTTCTGCAATTTAATCACAGGGTGATACGACATCACTTAATAAAGTCAAATAAGCAATCTGAGCAGAACAAAATGACCCTAGATAGGAGTGTCCTGTGAATTATATAGCATGTAATAAATCAGTTGGCTAAAAGTACTTCCACCTACACAAAGGCCATGCATTTTCACATGAAATACTCATTTAGCGCTAACTCTACAGTCAGATAAACTTCTCCCAGGCTTTTCCATTGATGGAAAACCAAACAGACACACAATCCTGAACATACACATTCATCCTGTTTGAAAATGTGTCAAAGTCTTTACTGAACCAGATCTTCCGATTATTCAGAGGATCAGACTACTGTGTTTTAGGTGTAACATTAGTAGAAGTTAAGATGTCTCAAAACATGAATGAAACCAAAACTATTGAGAAATGTGTGTTAATTGAACTTATTTTAAAAAGAACAGCTGAATGATATTTACTTCTGCCATGGAGGTTATGTTTTAGCCAGCGTTTATCTGTCTGTTAACACAGTATCTCAAAAAGTTTTGGCCAGATTTTCATTCAGTTTTTAGCGAATATTGGGAATGGTACCATGAACAGATGATTCACTTTTGGTAATGATCCGGAAGAAATTTCTGGATCACTTTGAATTATAGAATCTGCTGTTGGTCTTCTTGTGAGGCATTTAATGGACGTGGGTAGATTGTAAAATCTACTAATATGCATGAGAGGCATTTAGGGAATGTGGGTACATTTGTAAATTGTAGTGTCTACTGATAGTCTGCATGTGAGGCATTTATGGATAATCTATGCCTTTTAGAGGCTCAGTAATATCAGTTAAAACATGTTGATAGTGCATGTCACAGATTTGTAGTTGGGTTTGTGTTTACAGTATTCATCACTCTGTTGTAAATGTAAAAGTTTTATGCTCCATCAGGATCACTGAAAGTCACCATGACATTCCAGCAGTTGTGTATGAACCAGCGATCACTTCTACACTTGTTGACAGAGCTGCAGAGTTGCAGTGTGCTGCTGGCTACGTGTGGTAGCTGGAGGTTTTACTGCAGAAGAATAGGCAGCAGACTTTTAGCGGAGCTTTGTAGGAAAAGAAGCTACAATTTTAATTGATGAAATAATCTATATTAGCTGTCGAGCTAAAGCGCTGAGCTCAGACCTGCTAACAACTTAAGTGCCTGGTTCATGCATATTGAATGGGAATGAATGAGGCTAGATTGATGTTTTCTGTCCAATAAAGAGTGTGCAGCTGCGCCTCCCACTGAGTTATGATCCACCCGGGGCGGAGATGTACTCTGAAGAAGAGGAGTTCTTTATTCAGAGGATGAATAAGGATGAACCTGAGGTCTTTTTCATATGGTTTGACCATATGATCAGCGTTGGTCATCCCCGACGCTACGAGCCATGCTGCTGCAGCCTCACTACAACACAGCGCTCTGTCTGATAACTGCCATATGAGTAATGCATCTGTGCCTGTTACTTGTGTGTCACATGGTCACAACCTAGCGACCGGTAAGTGACATGTGCGCATAAGCAGCAGCCAGTGCAGTCACGTCCAGTTTATTTCCAGGATTTGAGTCATTTGCAATGCTGCCAACACCACCATGGTGACAGAAGTGGCTGAACGTGTCTGTGTACCACATTCAGAGTCAGGGTTTGACTGGTCATCACATAAAATATAGCAAAAAGAAGGAAAGATAAAAATGAAGGAAGGATGGGAGAGAATCGGCTGGCTGTGAAAGCCTCTTGGATTCATAATTTATCCCCTGATCTCTGATCTGGACTCCCTGGCATGGGCAGGTGAACACCGCTGTGCCTGAGGGATCAACTGTGGGTTATATTTCAATCACAAAAGAATCAAGGAACTCAATTAAATTGCAATTCAGACACTTTTATATTAACCTCTTTATTGAAGAATTCCCACACTAGCTGGAATGATTTGTTCGGTTTTCACATCTGATGCTGTCCAATAATAACAGTGTAGAATGTAATGTTTTCCATCTAGGAAGAGAAACTCAGTCACCAGCCAATAATGTGTGTGTTGGCTGAGCTACTCATACGTCACATTGCTGCACGTCACAGGAGAAACCAACTCACTGAGGATCAGTCATGGTGTGACTGAGCAGAGCTAAACACCTTCAGGTTCACACAGCCACAGCCTTTTATCAGCTGACTCGTCTGTACAGCTCCATGCAAACAGGATCAGTTGGTATTTAAAGACAGTAAATGACTGAAAGAGCAACGTAACTGTAGCTGAAACACATCTCTGACCATCTCTGATCCAGTAAACCTAGATAGTCTATCTGTACATCTATACACCTGTCTACCCATACACCCGTACATCAATACATCTTACACCTATACATTCATATACCTATACATCTGTACATCTATACACCTGTATATCTGTACACCTGTACACACTTTTAATTATCTATTTTAACAATGGCCAGGAGACAAAAGACTGAGTATAACCAGTGTGACTACAACATAAGTTTATGTTAAACTTGATTTGTCATTTGTTTGTTAAATCACTGGCTGTTTGATTCATTGATTAATCCATTATTAAGGGAAATATGTTTATGAGCCAAGGAATAGCAGCGATGGGTTGTTTTTTGATGCAAACATTGAGTGAAACTATGAATATAGTATTGAGCTATTTTCTTATTATATTGATGTGGATATTGATGATATATATTGATATTGTTTTATTGTGTGGGCCTTATTTATATATTATATACAGTACAATACACATGTCTACCTCTGAAAGAAAAGTTAAACATATATTTAAATTCCCTTTTTGGTCAAAATTGTGTTTTCCTATTAATCCATTACTTAAAATTTGAAGCTTCACTGTGTTTCACTTCATCTGCTGAAAGTCAGAAAGTGTGTCTAAAACACTTGCGTCCCTGCTTTAATCTGATTTATTGGATGTTTTTTCTCCTCTGTTCTTGTTGCTGGTCTGTAGGAGGCAGACACAGATGACCACCAGGGCACGCTGGACTTCGAAGAGTTCTGCTCTTTCTACAAGATGATGTCAACCCGCAGGGACCTGTACCTCCTCATGCTCACCTACAGCAACCACAAAGACCACCTGGACACAGACGACCTGGCCCGCTTCCTGGAGTCTGAGCAGAAGGTACGCAAACTAAACCTGGTGTACACATGTCAAGATCTGATGAGATGATATTTAACCCTGAGCAGAATAGGTCAGACACAAGTAACAGCCTGAAAAGAAACCCTGGATTTAGTGATTTAAGCCATAGAAACTCACTAAGATGCAACTGTGCTGTTAACGACATGCATTTATTATTCCTGATTGATTGTTACAAGGAAGGATTTGTGAATAATACATTTCTGCTCCATTTTACAATCAACAAACCGTTAGGTCAGGTCACAGCCAAGTGGGACTAAAGTCAATAGTTTGTGGCTTCAGCTGTGTGTAAATAGAACTTCATCTCTGACTCAAAGTGGATATTAAACATGATGTTAATGCTCAGGTTGTGTTCCCGGTCAAATCTGACCGTTTCAAGTTTTTGTCTCTGACAAATGTGGTTAATTTGATCAGATTCATATAAGATTCCATTACTTTACCACAAAGAAGATTTCAGCACACAAAATAAATTCATTTTCACCATTATTAATTTACACTTTTCCACTTTGATTGTTTTATTAAACTTTTGTAACCTCTTGATGTTTTTGTGCACACACACACACACACACACACAGAGCCCTTGGGTTTCCTGAAAACAAGGTGCAACCGTGCCTGCTGGCCATTCTCATAAATAATTAAACATATTATTCAGTGTGAGGACACACACACACAAACACACACACATACCCCTTGTGGTTTCCAAACAAATGTCCTTGGTAACTTGGTAACTATGTTTCATCTGATTATTTCTTATAGTCAAAATAATCCAGAAATAGTGTGTTTTAGAAATCTAATTTAAGATGTCTAAGTTCAGATCAATGACACAGGCCATAAATAACAAATAGAAGTTGAAAACTTGTAATACTCACAAGAAGTTATGTAAATAAAAAAACAACAACGTAACATAAGAGGTGATAATATATGTATTATTACAGTTTTTATGATGGATCTTGAAGTTTGGTGTCACCCAGACAGTTTAGCATTTTCCATGAAAAGTCACACTTTTATTTACCACCATGAGTTGTAAAGTGAATAGAATATATAGTCAAGACAGTGACAAGGTTAGAAATAATGATTTGTATTTGAAATATTTTTTTCAGTTAAACTTTGCTTTTGTCAAAGGAAGGTTAGTTTTCTAGTTTCTCTAACCAGCTAAACTGTTTTCAGCTGTGCTAACATGATAGCATCAAGGTTTTTTCTAATCATCCATTAGCCTTCTGATGCAATGATCAAAGACATTGATCCATTAGAACACTGGAGTGATAGTTGCTGGAAATGGGCCTCTATACACCTATGTAGATATTGATGCACCAAAAACCAGACATTTGCAGCTAGAATACTCATTTACCACATTATCAATGTATAGAGTGTGTTTCTGATTAGTTTAAAGTTATCTTCATTGAAACAGTGCTTTTCTTTCAAAAAATAGGAAATTTCCAAGAGATCCCAAACTTTTGAATGGTAGTGTATAATTGAGAATTTTTAGATGACATAATTCTACTTTTGCTTTAGTAAAGGATCGGAATACTTCATCCTCATCCACTGCCCTGATGATAAATTGCTATAAAACATGTCGGGAGAGGAATTGAAGTGCAGAGAGGAGCCGACAGTACAGGCGTGTTAGAGATGTAGCTTCACAACACCCATACAACAACTCTGTGAAGGGTTTTCAGATGAAGCATATCTCCTCGCTAATGATGCCGATGCCTGAGAAAGAAAGATGAGCTAATGAGCGTAACTGCTCATTTCTCTTTGTTCTCCTTCAGCGTGTTTGCGCCCCGGCAGTCGTCTCTAAAAGAGAAGACTCCGTTCACAGAGCAAGGTGTCAGCTCCACTCAGATGGGCTCTATTTTCCTCCAATTATTCTCAGCGTTTAGTTCTGCTGCTGCGAACGAGGCGGCTTTGCTCCTCTTGTTATTGGACAGCCGTGGAAGCGGTTTTGTAAAGCGACATGTTTTGTGAAATGATGCCAAGACGCGCCAGTTTTCTCCGCCGTATCATTAACGACGGCCTTTATTGGTCTAATCACTTTCTTTGTGTAGGAATCCGGTTTGTGTTCAAGTGTCTGTCTGAGTTTGTGCAGGAACTGAGAAAAGACTGAAATGTCTTAAACAAGCCCAAATGTTCCCTCAGCTGCCTGCTTTCACACCACTGAACTACATTGTTGAAACACTCCTAGTAACACAATTATTTATCCTTCTGCTTTATCTAACTAATATATGAATATACAACGATTATTAATCAACAAACTTTACTGAACTGACGTTAAACTAAACAAGGCAAACCCAGACAACTTTCTGTCATTAATTATTAATCCAACGTTAAAATCAATAGGATTAGAGCTGGTTAGCTAGTTAACACATTATGATGAGTTCAAAGTCCAGTCAGTAAAATGATGATGAGATTATAGAAAAAATATCATCATGATGTGGTCAATGTCATAAAATATACCCGTACAGTTGTTTGAATGAGAAACAGTGACTTAGTTTGCACAGTAACGGACCTAGTAGAGCTCCGCCCCTCAGAAAAAGAATCGCCTCCCCAAGGTGGGAAAAGCTTGAAGCTCTCTGAACTCCTCAGTAATACTCAAACTGCACTTACATAACTTCTTATTCTGTGTTTAGGACACAGTAAGTCAGTTTAAAGTTGATGACATGCATTTATGTACTTTGTAGATGACCAAAGTGACCAAGGACCATTGTCTGGAGATTATCAACAAATTTGAGCCGTGCTCTGAGAACCAGAAACAAGGGGTTCTAGGTATTGATGGTAAGTGCAATTTCATTGTCTATTAATGTTATTGTTAATTGTTTAATTGTAAATGTTCGATGTCTTTCTATTGTACTTTTGTTTAATGTTCAATATCTTTCAATTGCACTTCTGTCCATTGCGAATATGTATATGCATATATGGTCCTGTCTCCAAGACAAATTTCTTCTAAGGAAGACAAATAAAGATAATCTTGAACCTTGAAGCCTTGAGCCTTGAATTTTTTCCCACTAAGCCTTTGGCTGCATCTGAAACATTAGTATCACTGCCTACTAACCAGTAGCTATTAGTTAGCATCACTGCCTATTATTAATAATATAATTATATATACAAATCTGATAAATCTGATAGCATATGTCAATAAAGTTATCATCAAATAATCAAAAGACAAACTGGACAAAGTTCATCAAAGGGACTTTGTTTAATTTTCTTCCAGGTTTCACCAATTACACGCGTAGTCCAGCAGGAGACATCTTCAATCCAGATCACTACAGCGTGAACCAGGACATGAACCAGCCGCTGTGCAACTACTTCATCGCGTCCTCACACAACACCTACCTGATGGGGGACCAGCTCATGTCCCAGTCCAGGGTGGACATGTACGCCTGGGTGCTGCAGGCTGGCTGCCGCTGTGTAGAAGGTGCACGCTACATTCCCAGTATACACTCCCAGTATACAGTATACACTCCCAGTAAACATTCCAAGAATCACTCCCAGTATACAGTGTACACTCCCAGTAAACATTCCAAGTATCACTCCCAGTATACAGTATACACTCTCAGTAAACATTCCGAGTATCACTCCCAGTATACAGTATACATTACCAGTATCCACTCCCAATATACTCTCTAGTATGCTCTCCCAGTATACACTCCCAGTATACCCTCTAGTATACACTCCAGTATGATTTTTTTTTTAATATGTTAACCCTCTATTGCATAGCTGTGATATAAAATCTACATTTTTACAGTTAAGCAAGGAAAGGGGCTTTTACTTTGAAGGGCATACAATTTATGAGGTCACATGATCAGGATATCCTGTTTTCCAGTCCCTTTTGCTCATGAACAATTGAAATGTAAGCATCTCTATCTCACAACCGAAGGTTGTCTTTTATTCATAATTTTGAAAAATTTTCACCAAATAAAATTGTTAACTAGCATAAGTAAACATTACATTATTTATTTTACATTTAATTAAATTTTGATGTTATAAGCTTTGTTTTTTTCTAATATGCTAAAAAAGATTGGCATATGGCAACAATATGCAAATATGGAAAATTCCTACTTCATAAAACCTAATGGAGTCCCATTAACTTGCATAGCATGAAACTATCCTGAGATTATATATGCAACTTTTTGTTACATATTTTTGTCTTTTATATTATTTAGCCTGTTTTAAGTAATAAAAACATTCAAAACATTTTTGCTATGTCAAAGTAATATTTCATTCAATAGAAGGTAAATATATGTTAATATACAGGACTGTCTCCTTTCATTATTAGTGGACTGCTGGGACGGTCAGGACAGTGAACCCATCGTCCACCATGGCTACACTCTCACCTCCAAGATCCTCTTCAAAGACGTCATTGAGACCATCAACAAGTACGCCTTCGTCAAGAATGAGTGAGTTCACACACACACAGGGGCTCTCTCGCTGCTGTAATTTCTTTTACTTCTTATATATATATATTCAGTCAGTGATTCGAAACACTCTGATAGATCACTGTCACGTTTCATTGCCACGGCAACCACAAACCATAAAATGTGATCTAATCAGAGTTCAGGAAGCGTCCCGGCAGCCCGTGGACACGTGTACTGCTGGGACACCTTCCTGTGCTGCATTACACACGCTGTCGCCTTCAAACCAAAAATCGACAAATCGAAGAAATCAAACTTTTAATAGGACTGCAGGGTCGGGTGCATCCGGAAGCTTCTGAGGATGCGATGTTCCTCTAATATGTTGATGCTACTCTTGCCTGGTTGTTTGTGTGTGTGTTAGGTGAAGAGGAATGTATTACACACACTAGAGACTCAGAGGAAGGCTGGAGTCATCCTGGCTTCACTTTTAGGGTTTGAGGGCTGATAATGCACAGCGAGGGAAAGATCTGAGCTGTGATGCTTGTATTATTATTCAGTGAGAGGAACAGGTTGTCTTTTATATTTATGAGTCAAACCAAAAAAATCCTCTTCTAGAACATCAAACAGAAACATCTTGGCCCAAAGTTACTCTTCAACTGTCTAAAGAAAACCACACATCTCCAAAATCTAAATTATTACCCCCATGAGGAGGTTTTGTTTTTGCTGCCATTTGTCTGCCTGTTTTATCTATAAACAGAATCACAAAAACTACTGGGCTGATGTTGGCCATACATGGTGGTCGGGTGTAGAATTGTTCAAGGATGAGCCCGTTACAATTTAGGCTAGATCACACTTATGAAATTTGCAAAGCGATATGTTTTAATGTCTGCTAGTGGCTCCTGCTGGTCAGTGGAATGACAGAACTCGGCCTGTGTCGGCCTGTTTATATCTTTATCTGTTATTTATGACTCTTTTTATGGCGGAAACTCTCCTACTTCCTAGATAAGATCATTTGAAGGTGAAGTGCAGGGTCTGGAGCCACACATGGCTAAAACGCAGACTAAGAAGCAAGGAAAAAACACAGCTGGAATTAAAAACTGTCCAACAGGTGGCACTGTCGATGTAACCTGCTTGGGCATCTGTTTCAAGGGCAGAGTCTCATCATACATGTGAAGTTTTGATAGAGTAGATGCGAGAATGCGCCAGTTATTACAAGTTGATTCCGTGACCACCAGGGGGCAGCAGTACTGTAACCAAATTTGGCGTGGTGCGTTGAGAGACTCATCCTGATCACATGTGTGTAGTTTGGAGCATATCGGACAATGTGGGACAGAGTCATGACAAGTTAACATTGTGTCCACCAGGGGGAGCAGATTTCCTGTTTGGCATAGACCATTGGTGCCAAAGACTTTTATGTTTTCTGGACAAGATAAACGTGTGTACTGAATTTCATTTTCCTACTCTTAAAAAAGAAACATGTAGAGGGCTTTTGAATATTTAAAGGGATGCTATAGATGTTCGATCAGATGTGAGGTGTGAAAATAACCATTTCAATTCAAGATGGCTGACTTCCTGTTGGGATTTTGTCATGATGACAAGAGGCTTTTTTGTGTGTCTTGGCATGATTAAGATGTGTCCTGAATTTCATAATGATTGGATGAAATAACCCCTATGGTGGAGGGGTTTTTGAAAATTTCCAGTGGGCTACATAGGGATTTAGCCCCACCCCTTTGCGTCGCCCCTATCAGTTTGAAGACCCTACCAGTCTTCATCTGTGTCTCCATTTTCATGATGATATGAAGTCCTTTAAAGCCATCAAAAAGCCAAACATATTTTCATGGCGACTGATCAATCATTGCCGTGTTGCCACACAGACGCCATAGGGTGTAGCCTGACAGTGTTCAATATATCACTCTACCAACCTGTTCTGCATGTTTAAGAAGTGGAATGAAGTTAATGAGGTCAATGATGTGTCTTAAGTACACATTAAAGTAAACACCTGGACACTTCCTTTTACCACCATGGGGTGTGGGGTGCCACACGTAAAGTAGGAAGTGAAGATATCAAAACACTCATTGCGGAGCCATGGTCATGTCCAGTCAGTTTGAAGCTGATTGGGTAAAGTATATGGGCATGAGAGCCATTTGCAGTCAGATGGCAAGCTCTGAAATGATCGCTGAAAATGGTGGGGCTGCCACGGCCAGACCTTGTCACCTAGCAAAAAGCTTTTAATAACTTTATATTCACACATGCCTTGAGAGCATACTGGCTGAGTTTGAGGTGGATATGATGAAATTTCTAGATATGAGGTGTGGAAATTGCCAAAGTCGCATTTTAGCAAAACTTCTATTCAAGATGGCTGACTTCCTGTTGGGATTTCACCATGACATCAAGAGGCTGTTTTATGTATCTTGGCATGATTAAGGTGTGTGCTGATGATTGGGCAAACTAATCCCTATTTCCAATAGGGCCTTCGCTGGCCTGATGGACAGTCATCACTCGGGCCCAAACAGCCTCATTGCTGTATTTGGAGCTACAATGATTAGTCGATTAATTTGTTAGTTACCAACTATTAAATTAATTGCCAACTATTTTGATAATTGACTAATTGATTTGAGTCATTTTTAAGAATAAAATGTGCAATTTCTCTCTTTCTGGCTTCTCAAGTCTGATGTTTCTTTAGTCTTCTATAATAGTAAACTGATGATCTTTGGGTTGTGGACTGTTGGTCTGGACAAAAAGCCAACCCAAATGAAATTAGGTTGAATCTTCAGCTTTGGGAAGTTGTAATCGACATTTTACACCATTTTATGAACCAAACAACTAATTGATTAATCATTTCAATAATGAATAGATTAATCCACTATCAAAAAGTCATTAGTTGCAGTCCTAGTCTTATTAATGTAAAGCTGCAGGGCTTCTTTACAGATTCTCAGTGGATCTCTGAACACTGCTGGAGTTATGAATGGGGTAGGTATAAGTCAGATTTTAAACAGCTTGTGCTGAACAAAGTTCTGTACAAAAGCTTCTGTACAAAATGTTTTAATTTAATTAAAACATTAATTAAAGATGAATAGAATAGGAAACCACAATGGAGAAAGTAGATGAGCTGTGAGATCTAAGCAATCTAGGAGCTGATAAAGTGATAGGTGGAAATCCTGGAGGGGGGACAAATGGGATGTGACCCCCCCCAAAAGTCTTTGTAAACACAAATAAGTTATTTTGAATATTAATGAAATGTTAAATAAATGCACAACACAAATGCTGCTAAACGTTAAACGATGTGTTTCTTAAGTGTTAAAAAATTAGGACCCCCCCATTCCTCAAAGTGGTTTCGTCCAGATCCTGTTTTTCAACAGGTTGCTGTCAGCTAGCAGCTAGCTACATGGAAGAACCCAATCAAACTAATATGTATAAGCCAGTAAGTCGTTTATCACACCACTTGTTCAAAATTAGTCCAAAATCAGCCTCTTTTTTACCAGTCTGCTGGTTAAGATCAGACCTAATGATTGTTAACAAGCTTTAACAATGTAAGTTACCATAGCAACAGCAAATGGGGGGTAGGTAGAAGAGTAGAGAGAGGGGGGCGTGGGTAAATATGGAGCATTGCTATAACTACTATTATTACTTTTAATACCATTCTTTAAAACATTTGAACATGCTGAGGGCTTAAACCTGCAAGATTGCAAATGAGAGAGAAGAAGATAGGGGCAGATGGTAGTATAGTATTTTTATTTCTTTATTAGTATTAGTATTTACATTTTTTTTCATTCCCTTCCAGAAATTATTCTCTGAAAATGTACTGCTTATTGTTTCCCCCATCAATGAAATAGGATTTTCACCCCTGGATACGGTCCATGATACATGATGAGGCCTGACCATTAAGAGCTTTGAAACAATCAGCACAGTTAAATTGAATTCTTAAATGGACAGAATGAAAATGGCCAATGGAGACCAGCTGAGAATGGGGGTAATGTTCTCATGCAGCTTAGGACCAGTCGGCATTCTCATAGTTGCATTTCCAACCCTCCACAGTTGAGTTAATAGAGACCAGGGACGATCTAATTCCCTAAAGGTCATGATATAATAAAGGCGATGATTGCTTTTTTTTCTGCATCACAGAAGGACAGAATCGGATCGAGTTTGAAGTGGTTCTTCGGTAAAAGTAGGTATTTATAATAAAAAAGAGTTGATTTGTTTACTGAGGAGAGCTCAGAATCAATAAAACACTTTTTTTGCATGTGACTTCACGTACGAGGTGTGGTGAAGCGCGCACAGAAACGTTCATATCTATAAACACACAAAGCACCAGACTCGCACACAGTCACACACACATCCACACACACACACACACACACACACTCGTCCTCCTCTTCCTCACACAGGCTGCATCAGAAGGTGATAATCCATCAACATGCACACAGGCCAGAGGACGAGAGAAGAGCTCTATTTTTAGAGCTTTTCTCTTGAAGTCAAATGTGAAGCTGCTTGCTTTTGTGGGGAGGTTCACCCTCACTTTGTGAATTTAGGAACGTCATTGTGGACACTATATTCCACAGATAATTGGCTAAAGAGGAGCATGACGAAAGGCTGTTCTCAGCATCAAAGAGAAGGATCTGAATAAAAACCCAGCTCTGTGGCAGAGAGATGAAAAGCTCCGTCTGACTCAGACTGAAGAATCTCAGGAGTCACAGCTTCTGGGTTTAGAGACACAGACGCTTCACGGTCATAGGAAATATTGATTTTGTAAATACTGACATGCTCATAACAGCTTAATCTGAGTGGGTGTTGTCTTGTCAAAAACATCATTTAAACCCTTTGTAATATGCTGGTTCACTGGTTGTTTGCATGACGTCAATTCAATGTGAATTTCAAGGAAATAGACTTTAACCTATTCCATGAAATATTACTTAGACATGGTAAAACATGTTTTGAATGTTTTTATTACTTAAAATGGCCTAAATGATCAGCTAAATGAGCTGATTTTAGTGAAACTTGTCAGTTGGGTGAAGAATTAGCTGAGGACGGAGATGTTTGAATTTAGATGCAACTTACAGAATCTGCACAATTGTTTTAGGATTTTAGTCTCTTGTTCAGCTGCAGTTGCCATAGTAACATAATGAGATGATATCATGCATAATTGGCTTTCAAATTTCTTATTAGAACCTTCAGTGGAACATCATCTTCCTGCCACAGCTTCCACTCCACCGAGATCATTCATATTTGGATGCAACTTCTTTTCTTCAACTTTCACCTCATTATGAATGTGCTCTCTGAATGTTTATTCAGTTTTTAATGTTTCTTAGTTTCATTATTGCAGTAATGTAATAATGAAATAATGGTAAACTATTAACAAGGACCCATTACTTTTAAATTGGTTACTTAAGTTAAAATACAATGAATGGTGTCTAAAAAGTAATTGTCATTCAGGCTTAGAGAAGGATGACTGTGTTTTCAACAGTGCAATGCCATGCAATTTATTTCTCTGTAATACTGCAAGTTGTTCAGTTAATGAAGTACACAAGCTTCCAGTCATTTTTATAGAAGTTACAGTTAATTCTCCACGGAACTTGTTTCAATGCTGATACAACTTTTTTCCAATACAAGTGTTTCAATATCCAGTGTCCAGTTTCAACATCCCAGTTTTCCTTTTTTGCTTCAGGTTTTGTTTTTCATTTGGAAATGAAAACAACAACGTTTAAAACACATGTCTGTGTTCATGGTCTGTGTTCTGGCTCAACAAAATCTGTGCATCTGAGGATCTGAGGAATCAATTGTGATGCAAAAAGTATTTCTTAAAGCTGCTCTACCCAAAACATTGTAAAGTTTCCTTGATTTCTGTTACCAGCGCATCTTCAGACAGGTGTTGATGTAACTGATGATCTCGAACTGTGGGATGAAAACGAGGCTCGTTAACATGAGCCAAGCAGAAGGGTTGAATTCATCCGCATGATTCTGTTGATGTGTGCGTGGTGCAGGTGCAGCTATGAACCAGCAGAGATTCATGCATCCAGCCTCAGCCATCTGTTTTTATTGTTTTTGTGTTTCCGGTTGTGGAGGATAGACCTGTGTATGACCAGCATTAATGTGTGAAGCTGAAACATCAGAAAAAACTAACTTCATTTAACCCTCATGTTGTGTTCCCGATCAAATCTGACCATCTCAAAGTTTTAGTCTCTGAAAAATGTGGTTAATTTGATCAGATTCACCGAAGATTCCATGACTTTGTCCACAAAGAGAATTTCAACACACAAAATAAATTGTAATTGACAAACAATTTTGTGTATTTTATTTAACCTTTGCACACTCTTGATGTTTCCAGTCAAAAGTGACCTCATTATCATTAGATCATTAGAAATGAATGGGAGAGATGAGAATCAATGTAAGAAATTGAACTCGGGTACACAAACACACAAACACACACACACACACCACATTTTAAATGGTTTCAAAACAAATGTCCTTGGTAACTTTGACCCAAAGTAGTCTGTGATAAACAGTAGACTATGTTTCAACTGATTATTTCTTACAGTCAAAAATGTTGAATTTGAATTCAGGATGTTTAAGTTTAGTTCAATGAAACATACAGGTCTTAAATAACAAATAGAAGTTCCAAACATGTCATTTTCACAAGAAGTTATATTGATTATAAAAATCTAACACAACAAGAGGTGATAATATATGTATTATTACAGTTCTTATGATGAGTCTTAAGGGAACAGAGTTAAAAAAGCACTTCCATAAGAATCAAATTCTCAAAATAAGACTCAGACTCTGTGTCCTCTCCCTCCTCCCCTCAGCTACCCAGTCATCCTGTCCATAGAGAACCACTGCAGTGTTCCTCAGCAGAAGAAGATGGCCCAGTACCTGGTGGACATCCTGGGGGACAAACTGGACGTGTCCAATGTCAGGGCGGTGGATTCTGCACGTCTCCCCTCGCCAGAAACACTTAAAGGCAAGATCCTTGTCAAGGTAAGGTCATGTGAAGTTTGCATGTTTTAAACATCATCTGAAAATATGGACTCTCTCCCTCCATCCACCTGTTCAAGATAGTATTTCTCTGTATTTGCATTCTTCAATTTTTATTGTGTGTAGCTTTTACCTGTTGTTTTATTGTTTGTATTTATTTAAGTGCTCAGAAAGGTGGCTTAACCCTCTATTGCATAGTGTTACAATGACTTTTTCTTCATTTTTCTTAAAAGGCTGTGATTTAAAATGTATATTTTTACAGTTAGGCATGAAAAGGGGGCTTTTATTTTGAAGGACATACAGTTTATGAAGTCACATATCCAGGATATCCTGGTCATGAGACTAGGATATCCCTTTTGCTCATATACATTTGTCATGTGAACATTATTGTCTCACAACCTAAAGTTGTATTTTGTTCACAATTTTGGAGAATTTTCACCAAAAAAAATAACTCCCTATATAGAGTAAGTAATCTTACCCCATTCTTCTTATTATTGTTGTTATTATTATTTTTAACATTTAATTAAATTTTGATTTTTTTTCTAAAATGCTAACATGAATTTGTTGGTATATGGCAACAATATGTAAATATGGAAAATTCCTAATAAATACAGCCTAAAGGAGTCCTATTGACTTACATAGGATGAAAATATCTTAAGACTTATTTAAGCCATTTTCATGCAAAAGAGGGTTAAAAACATATAATTATTATTAATAATTGCATCATCCTCTTCAGGCAAGGCTGGATTTGGCAGCTGAAGCATAAATCCCTCATGTGAACTGTTAAAAGTAAAGTTGGCTTGAGGAGAACAGCGTGTTGATGAGCTTCAGCAGCAGCTTCTGGTAGCAGGTTAATGTGCTTTATTGGCACCAGATGCTTTGAGAAAAGAGAAGGCGTCCTGCCAATGCCGGAGCTCTGAGGCTGCGCCAGCAGCACCTGAGAGTCTCCAGCAGCGAGCCAGTGCTGCTGCAGGAAGCCGCAAATGACTGTTAAGTGTTGGACAAATGACCTAAACTCGCTAATGAACAGTCCGTTTCTCAGGCAGCGACAGGGACCCGAGCAGCAATGACTGAACCCGGATAATTGTTTCCCCTCTGCATCCAGTCTTTATGCTCAGGCCGACCCCGTCCTCATCACAGCTCATTAGTTAAAGGAGGATTCCACTGGCACTATAATTGCATCATTGTGCTTTATGTTTGTTATTTTCTCTGCAGCCTTGATCTTAAAGACCAGAGCTTCAGTTTTCTAGGAGGTTGTTCCAGATATGTGAAACATAGAAAATGGTTTATAACAACACACACAGTGCAAAAAAGGAGATCTTAACCATGGAAACTATCTTGTTTTTGGTACAATTAGTCCAACATTGAGTAGAATTATCTTGAAATATGTTATTCTGTTGGCAGATAATTATGCTTATTTCAAGTTTTTTCCTTGACTTTGGTCAATTTAGTCTTGTTTACTTTAAATAGTTGCTATATGGAAACACTATGCAATAAAAGGGTTAACGTCTTTATGGACTTTTTTTAATCTCATAATTCTTGGAAAAACTTTAAATAAGCAAACTTATCTGCCAGTGGAATAAGATAATTCTTCTCAATATTTGACTAATTGAACTAAATACAAGATATTTCCCCTCATAAGATAACATTTTTTGCAGTGCACAGCGGGTATGTTTTTGAGGAAGCAAAGCAGTGAAACAAGGCTCAAACTCACAACAGGACAGACGGTGCAAACTAAAGTTTTAAAACACATATTTCGATATTGTGAACATATGGCAGAACTACCACAATATATTAAATCATCCCATGCTACATTACTATAACACACCTGAATGTATGTAGGTAAATTGAGTTCAGTTGCACTGTGGGTAATGTAGGCTCTTGGTTTTCACAAGAAGGAAGAAGGTGGACATAGGTGGAAATCTCCCCCACCCTACAGAGTCCCTCCCCCCAAAAAATCTTTGTAAACACAAATAATTTTTAGTATTAAAGAAATGTTAAATAAACACACATCACAAGCGCTGCTAAATGTAAAACAATGTGTTTCTTAATTGTTGAAAAAATATGACCCCCTCCAAATTCCTCAAAGTGGTTTGATCCAGATGCTGTTTTCCAATGTGCAGGGCCAGTGGCTAGCAGCTAATTTTTACAATCAGCTAGTAGCTAGTGACATGAAAGAAACCATTCAAATTAATATGTAGAAACCAGTAAGTCATTTATCACACCACATGTTCAAAGGAGCTCTAACAATGTAGGTTTTTGTAGTGGCAGTGACTAGGGGAGGGAGAAGGGAACGGGAAAAAGAGTAGAGAGGAGGACATGGGTCCTTTTATTAAAGATGTTACTCGATTTCCCTCATTGGTTCATGATCTCCTATGGTAGTGTAGTATTTTATTCATGTCCCCTCCAGAAGTTATTTTCTGAAAGTTTACTTATTTATTGTCCCCTCCCCCATCAATGAAATGGAATTTTCTTCCCTAAAGGTGGAATAAAAAAGGAGTGTGACAAGGTGTCCGCCTTCTCATTTGGGTCTCGTTAGCTTGTTGAATGAGTTTGGTGGGCGTTGCAGCCGTTGCTAACGGTAACGTGTCTCCAACAGGGGAAGAAACTGCCTCCCAACATCGACGAGAACGCAGAGGAGGGAGACGTGTCAGACGAGGACAGCGCAGACGAGATGGAGGATGACTGCAAGCTGATGAACGGAGACGTATGTCCTCTGTCTTTCTGCCTTCTACAGAGCCCCTCTGGTGACGTTGGGTAAAAAATAAATAAGGTGTAGCCACAACATAGTTATTGTTTCCATTTCCATGGAGATAGTGTTGATTGTTGATCATTATTAGATATTGACGTTCACTTTTGACTGAGCTACCAATCAGACATCATGACAGTTTCAGTCTAACTAAAGACTGCAGGTGATCTATGAGCAGCATGTTACAGTGTGAAAATACCTGGGAGTGTGAGGAAAGTAGCTAGTAATTGTAGTAAATCACAGCATGATAAATGTGCTATAACCTGAACTCTAGTTTAGCTGAAACTGTCATGATGTCTGATTGAAGCTCACTCAAAAGGGAACATCAATATCCAATAAGGAGCCAACTTCACTGCTGAGAACTGATCATGTCATGTAGCAGTGACTTCAGATGTAACTCATCCCTGTATTCAAATAAATATCATAAATTCAAAGTTTACATGTATAGGAGCCAGGTATAGTGTGTTATATGTGTAATCATTAATTATCCTGGTGATCTGTCTGTGTGTTTTTGTGAATGAAGAGAGGCTGAGAGGTGGAATCTCACTTTGCTGCCACTTTACTGCCATTGTATTTTGATTAGATTAATATTTTTGACAGTGTTTATCAGTTGATTGTAGATGGATTACTGACAT